>CALYBW010000281.1:0-137091 GCA_944452665.1 Stenoptilia bipunctidactyla | reverse complement strand
TACTACACAATGTTAGACTTCCATTTAAAGAACTAAAGAAAAAATTGTTACTTTCACAAAATAATAATCATAATGGCGAAAAACAATTGGCAATAGTATCATTGGCAATTCTCCGTATATTTTGACTTAGTGTTTCTTTAAAGTAGTGTTTCAAAAAAGTATCTTTACTTCTCCAGTTTCCTCGTTTTAATATTTCGTCGAGGTTTAAATTGCAGTTCCGCCAATTTGCACTATTTACCGCAGATCGGAAACTGCCCGGTGAGTCATCGATATGAGCATCCTTGAGAATTGTTCGAATCCAACCTGATATTACTGTGCGAGAGGCTGGTCCGACTTTTCCTCGTGTCGTAATTAAAAGACAACTCAAATTGTCTCGGCTTGATCGGCGAGCTTCAGACTTGGAAATTAGGACTCGTATCCAGTAAACTGTATCAAGTTTTTGTTCTTTATTAGGAAATAATTTCCAACCCGAGCCGACTGACGAAAAGTCGCACAATCAGTCTTTGAACCGAATCTGGGCCAGAAGATTAAGTTGCCGCCTTCTGTTTCAAAGCCCTCAGCATTGATGTCGAGTAAAGTGAGATCGTGGATTCTTCTTCCGCTTGCGAGAAGGAGAAGAACAGGTACGTGTCGCGACACTTGGAATAAACTATTTTCATCAATAGTATAAGTGCGGAGGTAGTTGATAAGTTCAGTCACGTCCCATGTACGGGGTTTTGTAGAAGGAGGCTTACTTAGAGCAACAGCTTTAAGAGCTTGACGAACTAGTAGGTGATTGCTGAGCTCTTCAGTTCTAGCAGGGTTTGCGAACATTACGACCGCTGATTTGTGGACTGCAATCGTACTTGATGCGAGTTTGACATCCGTGTGTAGATAACAAATAAATTTTGCGAGGTCCGCCGCCTGTGGATTATTTGTATCACAATGTTTCTTAGACCATTTTTGCCATCTCTCCCAAGCGGGTTTATATGTCTTTAACGTTAACTTGCGCCAAGCGGATTCTAGGAGCTTTTTGTCCCTGTCGGGCCAGGAGGCAGTTATATTGGCCCAGACCGAATTATCCAGACCTGCAAATGCAGCCGGCTTATTGCCACTGGTGCTCGGCCCGTCGTCAGATCTATCAAGTGCTTTCGAACGTTCCAAATCATTATAGGAGGGTGGAGGGCGCGCTGTCTCAACTCGGCTTTCCAAAATGTCTTCTCCCATTTGGGTACTACAAATATGTAGACCCTCTGCTGTTTTCGAGGTGACGCAAAACCCGTGGTACGAGAGTTGGTGGAGGGAAGATCCAGCCGAGTTTGAAATTCCACGGTCTGCTGAAAGCGTCCACGAATACACAATTTCGATCTTTTACATTCTGGCTGACATAGTTTTTCACTACGGCAGATCGTTCGCTCGCAAATAGATCTATCACCGGCGTGCCGAGTTTCAGGAATATCGCTGTCCGAATCTCTTCTGACAGTGTCCATTCTGGTAGTTGGTTGTCCCTTGAAAGACTGTCGGCTATGAGGTTGTATCGACCCGGTAGGTAGCGGGCAACCAAGTGTATTTGCCACCTCTGTGCTATTCGAAAGATTTTGTGAGTTGTTTTTAGAAGTTTCGCGGATTTCGTGCCACCCTGCTTGGTTATTTGGGAAACCACTGTCTTGTTGTCTGTCTGTATCATAACTGTCTGTCCTTGAAGTTCGCACCCTTTTATTTTTAAGAGCTCTAGGATTGTCCATAGCTCTTTTTGATTACTGTGCCATTTGAGCTGTTTTTGATCCCAGTGGCCACTTAAGTTGTGCCCATTTACTGTAGCTCCCCAACCCAGAGCTGCCGCGTCCGTGCTTACGAAGACAGTTGGACCTTCGTAATGAATCGGGGATTGCTGCGTGATATGTGTGAGCCACCACTGTAGCTCCTCTATTACAGGGTTTGGTAAAAGGTAACGCTTGTAACGGTATCTCTTCGGTAGCTTGTTGGCTTCTATTTCGATCCTTCGACTGTAAAGACGTCCGTAGGGCACCACGCAAGTAGCGAAGTTTATATTCCCTAATAGGACTTTCGCGGACTGCCACGTCCAGTAGCCTTTCTGGAGTGTATTTTGTATAAGTTGGTAGTTTTTCATGATCTTGCAATCTGTCAGACTTTTGGTATTGAGATGTGTATCCCAAATTATTCCCAGATATTCCACACTGTTCGTTGGTGTTAATATGGATTTTTCTTGATTTATGCACCAGCCTAGTTTTATTAGTTGTTCTACGACTAGGATAGTTTGTGCTTGTAGAGCAGCCGGGTCGGTATGCATCAGGAGAAAGTCGTCTAGGTAGACTATTATACGGATGGATTGCTTCCTGAAATAGTTTGCAAGCCAGTTAGGAATATTTGCAAATGTACAGGGAGCTGTAGCTAACCCGAAAGGCAAACAAGTCATTTCGTATATAACGCCATTGTATGCTAATGCTTAGTATCTTTTGTGAGAATTCGCGATAGGGATGTGAAAATATGCCTGAGAAAGGTCAATTTTAGTCATGTAATCTCTAATATTCAAGCAACCCGGTATTTTATAATGATTAATTAATCTAAATTTAGGGGCTCTTAAATAGGAGTTCAATTGTCTTAGGTCAAATATTGGTCTATTAGATCCGTCAGTTTTCTTACGTAAGAACATAAATGATAAAAATCCTGTTTTACTTTGACATTTGCGTATTGCCCCGATTTGTTATAATTTACGGATTTCTTCAGACATTTCTAAAGATGATTTAGTTTCGTATCGTATACAAGTATCCTGGTCTAGTCTGGAACTTGGAGGACGCTTAATGAATGGAATTCTATGACCAGATATAATGGATAAGATAGAACGTGGAGCGCCGAGTGCCTCCCATTCCATGAGCTTATTACTAACCTGACCTGCCTGAAAATTACTGCTTCTTCCCATCATAAGCTCCTTTAGTTTTTGCAGGCCGGCGCTGTTGCTGGTAAGAGTTACGGGTAGACTTTTCGGGATACCTTTGGTTTTGTTTGCGAAATGTCGGCCTTTGCTTAAACCCTTGTCTTCCTTTAGATTTAGGACCTAAGGGTGCGATTGGCCTTTTAAACTTCCCAGGGAACACCTTTGCTACCCCACCCTGATCTTTGACTAAGTCTGACAGTTGGGGTTCAGCGAACAGGTGAGTACTCGACGGAGGTATGGAATGTAACAAGTCGCTGACTGATTTGTTCTGTGGTTTATAAAGCGCTCGCCTTTGCTCTATTGCCTCTGCTCTTTTACCGCACGTGTATTGTAGCAGAGAGTCAGACACTTTACGAAATGGTGCATTATCCTTGTTTAGAAAGTTTTTGCTCAGGTAAGCTTTTACTTCTCGTGGAGCACTGGCGTATGCTTCTTCAAATGCTGTTCTCTGTTGTAACAGGCCATGAGTTATAGCCCCCAGACAAAGATCTGATTTCTCGAGTATGGAAACTAGCTGCCATTGGGGCGTCACTGTTGCAAGGTGTCCATTTACTTTCAGAGCTGTGAATAAAGGAGAAGCCTGGAACGTCTTTTGCACCTCTGCATAACGGATGTTATGCCAACTATCGGTGTCTAACTTCTGGCAACGCATTCCTTGTTCAACCATTTTGGTGCTTGCTTTGCTGAGTTTAGCTTCACTTTCCTTTGTTTCAGGAGCAAAATCGCCAAGTGGTTCATCATTCTCATTTTCTCTTTGGGTATCGTCCTCTAACAGAGGCGGCGTGCGCCAAGCGTCTTCGCTGGCTGAATTATTGCTTTTATAGGATGCATTGTCTTCCTCAAAGCTTGCTACACTACGAGTCGAAGGTTCTTCGGGACGAGGTAAATTTAGTACCGATGTATGCTGGGTCAGGCCATAGGTGATCTCACACAGCCTACCCAGTATCTCATTTTGCTGTCGCATGTAGTCTGATAGGGATTCAGGCGAATGATCTTTTTCTGCAATTCTTCGTTTCTTCGGCTGTTGCACCTGCTCCGATGAATGCCGTCGTTTTGAGCAAGCGGATATACTGGACCTAGATGACGTATCTTCCTCATCCACTTCCGCTCTGAGGAAATTGGCCGTCTCTTTGCGAGATAGAAAATATTTCTTCAAGTCTGGAAGCATGTCTTCAAACTTGTGTTGCGGACCGCTAGGATGGACCTTGACCATTATAGCCAAGGGCTGGTAAATAAGGGCTAGGCTGATGGGCCATTCTAGAAGTTTCCTTTTTAAAGTCCTGTAGCGGCGTTCGCTGAACGATTTTTCGCAGCGAAAGATCTTGGCGAGGCTGATTGTTGACACAGCGAAACGTATGCGCGCCTCAGTGTCAGGGGTAAGTATTTCACCAAAGAGGTCCTTTGGGGAGACAGTTTTAACAACCCAGTCTTTCCAGCCTTCGGGATAAATGCCTTCCAAAGTATGTATGAGCGCTTGGTAGTATGCCTCGTCCGCTGGTGGGGGCCTCCAGTCCAATAGCTCTTTCATAGTCGTTGTCATCTGAAGAGAGACAAATAAAAGTTTAAGGCTTTTTAAAGCGAACGACATGAGTTAAGGACTTAAACTAGGCATGTTGTCGTGTAATCGAACTTTTGTCGCCTGAGCAGACGACGTCGCCTGTTGGCTCAGGCGATATGTCGTCTGAGCAGACGACGTCGCCTTTTGGCTCAGGCGACATGTCGTCTGTATATGTTTTCTAAAAGTGACAAACAGACGACAATGGTTATTTGAAGCAAATTAGGGCTTTCCTAAGCTGCTTTCGTCATTATTGCCTAAGCGCTTCTTCTTAGAATTAGCGTGCAGCAAATAAATACAGGGCTTTCCTGTACGTAGGCACATTTAAATAAGATAATAGGGCTTTCCTAATTTCAACAGTAACATAGTGTTCATTCTTACCTTAGTATATTAGTGTAGATTATAAATATGTGATAAAGAATTATTGCATAAATTCACTATTTTGTTGTTCACTTTACGTCACAGTGTTAACACGTCAAAAATCCAAGACGTACTGAGGAAGCGCAAGCGCCCGGTTCTCCGCTGCGATCACTCGCGTGGGTTGTAAATGACGTCACCCGCATAATGTGGTGAGGTGCTCCATAGAAAAACAGTGTTGCCACACGTAAAATCCAAGAGGTTATCTCACTGTGAGTCAAGCGAAGGCTCGGACACCTAAATAACGAGTTATTGACATTGATAGCATGACAGCCGGTAATTTGAGTTTCACTCTTCGTCTGCCTTCTTAGTTCCCTGTGATTATTTTATTCGTCACTTCAATTTTTGGTCAGTAATGGATGTGATGAACAATTTGATTAACATACAGCTGATAGCTCGTATTGATGCAAATAGAGTGCGACGTAGGAGAAAGGTGTACCGACGAAGAAAAGACCCTTTTACTCTAGACGATATTGAATTTAAAAAGAGATATCGCTTTAATAAAGATACTGTACGGCGTATTACCGATTTAGTTCGTAATGAAATTACGCGATGTCCAAGAGGGTTTGCAGTATCCCCTGAGCTACAGGTGCTGACAGCGTTGCGGTGCTGGGCGAGAAATGAGGTTAGTACAGAGAGTGTGTTTCCATCTGAGTGCGGTGAGAGGATGTGAAGATGAGTCTGATATAATTATATTGACCATTTCTGGCTCTTTATTTTCCTTGCCTCACAAAAGAAAATCTCAGTATAAGGCGATAGGTATTACAAAGAGGATATCTCTATGTACACCCTGTACAGAGTTCATATTTTATTGTAATACTTGTACGTATTTCACCCACAATAACAATATTTTATTTCAATAATTTCAGGTTCAGGATGACAGTGGTGAGCTTCATGGCATAAGCCAAGCTACTGTATGCCGCATTTGCGCTGGAGTAGCTCTTGCCCGATTAAGTAAAGAGTTCATTTTCATGCCCAACACTGTGCAGGAGCAAGAACAGGTGATGAGGGAGTTCCGAGCAATCAGGAACTTCCCAAATGTTATCGGGGCAATAGATTGCACACACATCCGCATTAAAAAAACTGGTGGAGATGCGGCACAGTACTACATCAATCGAAAAGGATATTACTCACTGAATGTTCAGGTGACTAAAATTCAGTATCCCTTACTACTGTTTTAATAATTATATGTGGTATGTTCCCATATTTATTTCACTTAGCCTTTGTCTTGTGCTAATCAAGTTTGGGGCAGTCACTCTTTTAATATTGTCTCATGTAACTCATAATCAATAGTGAGGTGACTTAATACCAAAAAAAATCAGTAATATGTCTTTCTACTTTCAGGTTGTGTGCGATGCCAGGCTGCGCATCAGGGACATTGTGGCTAGATGGAGAGGGAGTACGCATGATGCCCGAATCTTCAATGAGTCTAGCATAAAAGATCGCTTTGAGCATAATGCTCTAAATGGCAGATTACTTGGAGATTCGGGCTATGCTTGTACTCCTTATCTGTTCACGCCTGTGCCCAATCCACGCACACCACAAGAAGAACGATATAATGAGGCACAGATAGCAACAAGAAACACCGTAGAAAGGTGTTTTGGGGTGTGGAAACAGCGATTCCGATGCCTCCCTTTTTACAAAGACACAATACTTTATGCGATGAACAATATGGTTTTCGAAAGAATAGATCAACCGCTATGGCCTGCTTTTCTTTGATTAAGAAGGTGACAGACTGTCTTAATAAAAAACTTTACCCAGTAGCGGTTCTACTTGATATGAGCAAAGCTTTTGACTTTGTGTCACATCAAAAACTCTTACAAAAGCTTCATATTTATGGAATTAGAGGAATCGCATTAGATTGGATGGAGAGCTACCTTTCAGACCGAAGCCAATGCGTTGAAATAGTGTATGCCAGTAAAAATAACTATAAAATTAACCACAGGTCACAATATCGCCCTAATAGTGTAGGAATACCGCAAGGTAGCGTATTAGGACCGCTACTATTTATTATATATATAAATGACTTACCAAACTGTATGAATAATGAATTTAATGATAGTATTTTATTTGCTGACGATACCACTATACTTATTAAGACTCCTAATTTGAATGAACTTAAATGTGAAATTGATTCTACAATGACAAAGGTAATAGACTGGCTACATTCAAATGACTTAAAAATTAATTTGACTAAAACTAAATTGTTGCAATTTCAAACATATAATATGAAATGTCCTAAATTAAATATTGACTACAATAATGTACCGATTGACAATGTAGAATCAGCTAAATTTCTAGGTTTGACTATTGATAAATGGTGCCATTGGAAGGCACATGTGACATGTTTAAGAAAAAAAATGGAAAGATATATTTATGTATTAAAACGAATTAGAGACATTTCAGGGGTCAAAATAGCCCTTTTATCTTACCATGGTTATGTATCCTCTATTATAAGATATGGTATAATTCTGTGGGGCAATTCCGTAGACGTATTAAATATCTTCCGTGCTCAAAAAAAGTGTATAAGAGCACTATGTGGTGCGGGCTATCTTGATAGTTGTAAGCCTTTGTTTAAACAATATCAAATATTAACAGTTCCGTGCTTATACATTTTTGAAATATGCATTTTTGTACGAACACATGCATACTTCTTCAAAACAAATGAAGAAATGTTAAATGGTAAAGGAAGGCACAAGAATAAACTTTACATACCTGCCCAAAAACTGAACCTATATTCTAAAAATGTGTATTGTATGGTGTAGTTTTTTAAAAAATATGACATTGAGAAATTTTAAAAAGGAATTATTTAATTATTTGGTCGAAAAATGTTATTATAGCGTGAATGACTTTTTAAACTGATATTTGTGATTTTATTGTACTACTTTGACATACATACCTTATAAATTTTGACATATTTTACCAATATTTTTTTATAATTGTTATGTTTGTTATGACCTTATAATTTTAAATGATATTTATGTTTTTCTTTTTTCAATATTAATGTTGATAGGAAGGTATTATGTAATTGATTTAGGACATAGAAAAATTTGCACACCGTTGCACGGTTGAGTATGCTGCACTATAATGTTAACTTACCATGTAAATACCGACCATATTCAGCAAATAAATGATTTCTTTCTTTCTCTTTCTTTCCTACATGGACTACCTATTTCCTTACAAAATGGAAAAGTGGTCATCATGGCGCTTGCAGTACTGCATAATATTGCCATGATATGGCTGATCATGTTGGTAAGTGTTACTAAATAATACCTAGTTTAGTTTTTTATGGGTTAACAGAAAATAAACTAATGTAACTATGGGAACTTTTTATTTTTTACAATCTAACTTATAACTAGCTATTTATTAATTAGGTTTACTAAAATCACAGATTAATTACAGATAATTGTTGTATACAGAATCAGTCTTATAAATAATTTTTAATTATTTATCTTCTTCCTCTGTCGCAGTCTTCAAATCTGGAAAAGAATTGTTCATTAAAATATGCCTTGTATTTTTCAGATATCATGGATAACATTGAGGCAGGCAGAAACCACCCAGTAGAGAGAAATGAAAATGTTGATCGAAATATAGCTGGAAATATTGCACGACAAAATTTTATAAGAAACAATTTTAATACATAATGTTGAGTTTAATAATGATAAGAAACAAAAATTTGTACCTACCAAAAGAACCACATTTTTTTTCCCAAAAAATTATTTGTAAGTCGAGAATCCTTGCTCTTTTCTCTTCATTTTTTAAGTGCATTGCAATCAATTTTTCCATTTGCTTATTTAAATCAACCTGTAAATAATAATAAGTAGTATTTTTAATACATCATCATTCTAACATCTAATGCAAATGGTATATAATATAAAAAATAATAATTTACTTACATTTTCCTTATCCTCACTCAATTTATTTTGCCTCTTGCTCTTACTATTCTTTGAGCGTTTGGGGTTGGGTTGAATGGTAGGCTCTGACTGAGGCTCCGTGTGTGTAGGCTCCAGCTGTGGGTGGCTTTCAGTGAGGGGAAGCTGGGTCGTCGAGGTGTCCATATCTATATTGACCTTATTCTGTAAGGAGCAAACTTTTAAATAGATTTTTCACAGTGAGGTTACATAATCCAATAAGATTTTAAAGAAAATATGTATACATACTTCTACAGCTTCAGGAGACACTTCATAAATTATTTTTATAAGCGGAGATGCTCCCGGTGTCTCTGCAGGTATATTAGCCTGGAAAAGAATACTACATATAAATGTATGTTCATTTCCCAACTATTTTACTGGTCTCTGTTGTGTGCATTTTAATATCTGCGAGTCAAAATATGCATGAAACATATTTCTTTAAAAAAGCATTTCTTACTCTGACTGAGTCGCTGTCAAACTCATTTGAGTCGACAACAAACTCATTTGAGTCGACAACAAACTCATTTGGCAGCCAGCTCAATATTTCATCGTCATCATGGTTGACTGGTGACTGGCTGCCTCCCCCAGTTTTCGTTATTGATTGTCGTGCTTTGGCCAGTGCTTTCTTCTTGTCCATTTTAATAATGGACCACTGGGTCTTTAAATTTTTAACAGTACGTGGTACCCCAGTGCTGTTCACTTCGTTGAATCTGTAAAATATACATAATTATAAATTTCCGGTTCATTAGGATTTTCTATTACATCTCATAAAGATTGGGTACATTATTAAAGAGTACTTCCGTGACATATACATGTAGATACTTACGTAGAACAAAGTTTGTTCCAGGCATCAATTTTCTTTTTATTGGTGTTGGCATCGGTGTTTTTGTTTTCGATGACCAATACCTGCTCCTTCACCAACGTCTTCAATAGCTCCTATAATAAAAAATAACACGCTGTAACATCTCAACTGTTGGTAAACGCAAATTTATTGAATTGAGCACGTAATAAACCAATCCCGTAAGTAGTAGAAAGAATTCGTACCTTTTCTTCGGAAAGCCAGTTTGCGCTCCTACTTTTCTTCACAAGTGGCTTCGGTATTCTTTCCATTTTTCCAAGAATAGTCGGGAGTCGGGGCACAGAAAATTTAAATAAACGAAGGCACTGAACAAGGCGATAAATCTATAATAATTTGTGACGAAACTGACGAAAACAAAAATAAGTAATGAAATGAAATGTCTGTATCAACCTGTCAAATGCCAATTATAACTATAAGTAAATGAAATATCCATAGCCCTAGGGCAAAAAAAAACACAATTTTGTCTCTGGTGCAATGAAATGCGACGTTGCCGCTCATGCGTAATGTAATCCGTATAATAACGGTGTATTACTTGAAATAGGATTTTTAATACAGTTGCTCAAAAACTGGCGTATTGCAGGGACGTTTAGCGTTCGGGATGTGGGCTATTACACACTTGTGCTTTTTCTTTACCTTTTCCGCACTCGTGCGTTCTCTTTCCCAAATGTCAAAATAATGTCTATTAAAAAGAAAAAATCAACCACGAAGTTTTTACTAAAAAAAAATTCATAGAATTTTTACGATTCATGCTTCGCCTCATAAGTAAATGAAATATCCATAGCCCTAGGGCAAAAAAAAACACAATTTTGTCTCTGGTGCAATGAAATGCGACGTTGCCGCTCATGCGTAATGTAATCCGTATAATAACGGTGTATTACTTGAAATAGGATTTTTAATACAGTTGCTCAAAAAGTGGCGTATTGCAGGGACGTTTAGCGTTCGGGATGTGGGCTATTACACACTTGTGCTTTTTTTTTACCTTTTCCGCACTCGTGCGTTCTCTTTCCCAAATGTCAAAATAATGTCTATTAAAAAGAAAAAATCAACCACGAAGTTTTTACTAAAAAAAAAATTCATAGAAGTTTTTACGATTCATGCTTCGCCTCGGCTCGTGTAGACATTTGTCGGAACTCTTTGCAATGACAGGCTTTCCGCACTCGTAATGAAATATACTATTTCAGATGTCTATGAATCACCTTCACCATAGAGTAACTTATATACTGGTATAGAGTCGTCACTAACAAATTCGGTACTAGCGCCATCTAACGGAAAACAACCGTACCTCGACAACCAAAACCCAGCTGCTCCGTTCTAGCTTGTATTCTCAAGAAGGGTAATTTTAAACAATAACTTAGACTTTGGAATAGCTAGATTCATAAAATTACGGGTTAATCAGGTTTGGGTATGATGAATCCAGCAGTTCAATCAAAGTCTATGTATTGAAATAAATAAAAAACAATTAAGCAGTTGCGTGATTTATTAGGTTTTCTTTTTCGGTGTCCTCGTAAGGTGCGTAAGTCCAACGTGTTATGCGAAGAATTCAGAGTCCGGGAGCTTGCCAAAGTTGTAGAAAATTTATAAAACACAATCCAGAGCACATTCACGAGTCACGGGAGGAAACGGAATGACAAAATTAATTCTTCACTCATGTCAGTCTCTCAATCACTTTCGTTTTGACATTTTGTGCATCAACATAGTAGAGCTGTCAATGTTTTGACAACTAGTATTATATAGTAGTATTACTAAAAACTTCAAGATTTTCCTAACTTTAAATCATTGCATAAAATCTATTTCATGTCACTATCCATTGTGGATTAAATAATGTATTGGGTAGGTATTTTTTGCAGTCATAAAAAGACATTTTCATATGCTTGGAACGCACTCAATTAGTTACTCTAACTGCGTAGAACGCACCCAATTGGAAAAATCTACGATTTTTTTGTATTTATGATTCAATTTAAATAGTAAATATATCATCTTATATAGCGGATAAAATAATATTAATTTTGTATCAACTACTTAAAGCACAATATATTTTTTCAGGAACCGTTGAGCAAAAGTGACATCTATTGGTTTAAAATGGAACATAATCTTTACCGTGTTGAGAATAATGCCATCTATCGGAAAGCATCAATACTTTTACCACAAGAGCGAATTCTAAGGAAAGGGAAATAATACTAAGTGAAAAAACACTGACCTTCACTTACAGCACACTATAAACCTTAAAGAGTGTTGTAGCTAAAATGCACTTTAAATGTTTTTTAACTATTTTCTATGAATTTGACTGCAAGTTTTTAAATATCAAAAAAATTCTGAGAGGTTAACAGCGATTCCGATTCAGCGAATTGGTTATCAGCATTTGATGGTCGACTAGTCGATTCCAAAGTTGGTGATAATAAAACACGCTGATTTCCGTAATGGCATAGACAAAAGTTTTTTATTACTCAACCACACAGTTACATTTTACACGGAGGAAATATCTATACAGCAAGTTCCTTGAGACAATTTTGTTATCTATTTTAACACCCCCACTTAACAAAATAAATTTAAATTTCTTTACAGAACATATATTTTTTATTTAACCCTAATCCCTAGCATATGCATGAACTTATAATGCTTAGTAGATAAAAGACCTTTGGTCAACAAGTCAGCGGGCATTTCCTGTGTTGATACATATTCAATTTTAATTAATTTATTTTTAACTGCATCTCTAACATAATGAAAACGAACATCAATATGTTTTGATCTAGCATGTGCCTGATGACTTGTTGCTAACATAAGTGCACTTTGATTATCACATTTTAATTTAATTGCACAAATTTTACCACTTAGTTCATACACAAGATTTCTTAAATAAACAGCTTCCCTGGATGCCTCTGAAAGAGCAACATATTCTGCCTCAGTGCTAGATAAGGAAACTGACTTTTGTTTTTTACTCTGCCAGGAGATTACAGAACCACTCATTAAAAAACAGAACCCTGTATAAGACTTACGGTCTAGACTATCACTAGCCCAGTCTGCATCAACAAAACCTGTCAGCTCTGAATTACAAGTATCCTTATGATATGTTAAACAATAATGTTTTGTTTTCTGTAAGTATTTTAATATTCTCTTAGCACAATTAAAATGAGTTTCATCATGACAGTTATTGAACTGGCTGAGGTAACTAAGAGAGTATGACAAGTCAGGTCTAGTCAATACAGCTAAATACATAAGGCTTCCAATTAACTTTTGATACGGAATGTTTGCTGAACAATTTTCTGGTTTTCCTATGTTTAACTTACACTCAATAGGAGTATCTATAGTTTTACAACTAGACATTTCATATTTTAATAATAATTGCTCTATATATTCCTGCTGATCCACAGTTATAGTTTTACATTCTTTGTTTACATTTATTCGCATGCCTAAGTAACGTCTAACAGGACCTAAATCTTTCAATTTGAATTCAGAACCTAATACATTTTTTAAATTCTCAGTTTTAGCAACATTATTTGAAAAAATCAAAAAATCGTCGACATATACAGCTACTATAATCTTAACATTTTCATGAAAGTATGTAAACAAACATGGTTCAAATTTACTTATTTTAAAACCATAATTAAGTAAACAGTCTTTAACTTTTTTATACCATACTAAAGAAGATTGTTTGAGTCCATATATGGCTCTCTTTAGTTTCAAAACCTTTCCATTTTGATTATTTACAAAACCTTCTGGAATTGACATGTATATATTTTCTTTTAAATGCCCATTTAAAAAAGCTGTTGTGACATCAAGGTGATTAATGTTCATGTCCCATTGTACACTCAGAGCGAATAATAATCTTAGTGTAGAATGTTTAACCACAGGAGAAAAAGTGTCCTCATAGTCTATACCACGTCGCTGTGTAAAACCTTTAGCCACGAGTCTGGCACGATACCGCACTTTATCATTCACGTCTAGCTTTTTATTTAACACCCACTTGTTTTGCACAATTGATCCATTACTTGGTATATCCACAATTTCCCACGCTTCGTTGTCCTCGAACGACTGTAGCTCCTCTCGCATGGCTTGTCTCCACTGATCAGCTTCTGGTCCATTCAGCGCTTCTGAGAAATCTATTTGTTCGACTTCTGAACTACAATTGGAAATACAGATATTACCAAGCCCAAAACGTTCTGGAGGTCTTCTAACTCTCTTATCCTGTTCTGGTAATTGTGGAATTGGTTGCAACTCATTAATTGAGATATCTGTCTCTGTGGTATTGGTGGTTGTATCATCATAACTGTCACTAGGTGGATCAGTGTATACAGATGTATTTGAATCCGTGTCATGAAGAGATTCATTCATTGAGGACTCCCCCACTGAATCTCTGCCATCTTCATTTATAGCTGGTGACTCCACATCATCCTGTATCCATCCTGCTGTGTCTTCTTTATTTATTTCTGATGATACTGTTTTTTCTTCCATCACTATTATGTCTCTTTTCACAGTTACAATATTTTTTATAGGATTATATACACGATATCCCTTTTCTGTTTCAGAAAATCCTACAAGAATGTTCATTCTGGCCTTCTTGTCCCATTTTAACCGTCTTTCTTTTGGTATATGAACCATTACAGGACTACCAAACAGGCGTATGTGACTTAAATCTGGTTTCTTTTTATACCACGCTTCATAGGGTGTTATATTTCCCAACCTTGAAGTTATAGATCTATTCTTTATGTATGCTGCTGTGTTAGCTGCTTCAGCCCAGAACTTCTTTTCTAGTTTTGCATCAAACAGTAAGCATCGCGCTTTCTCTATTATAGTTCTGTTTGCTCTTTCACAAACACCATTTTGCTCAGGTGTGTATGCATTTGTCTTCTGGTGGATAATTCCTTGTTCAAGTAAGTAATTCTCCATCTCACCACTACAAAACTCACCACCATTGTCTGTGCGCAATATTTTTATTTTTTTATTCTGCTGATTTTCAGCCATTGCTTTAAAATGCTTGAATATTTTGAAAACTTCATTCTTATGTTTGTGAAAGTATATGAAAGTCATACGACTGTGATCATCAATAAATAAGACAAAATACTGAGCACCACCTATGGACTTCGTCTCCATGGGACCACATACATCAGCATGTATTAACTGTAGTGTTTCTGTACTTATTTGTCCAATGTGGTGAAACGGTAATCTCATTTGTTTACCTTCACAACAGGTAACACATTTATTCTTTGTAAAATCACTAGTATCCGGGTAAGACAATCCATCCACAATGCCATTCTTCATTTTATTCAAATCTTGGCTGTTAATATGTGCTAAACGCCTATGCCAGAGCTCTGCACTTGCTACTGCAGGTGCTGCCAGCATACAATCAGCTGCTTTAATATTTAGCTTGTACACTCCATTTTTTGACACTGCTGTGGCCACCAATACATTCTTTTTGTTGCAGATGTAGCATTTGTTTTCTTCAAAAACAACTTTGTTACCGTTTTTGATAAGTTCACTCACTGACAACAAGTTTGTAGTTAAGCTTGGCACGCATAGCACATTTTTAACCTTGATATCATAGTTACAATTAGTTGATATCTGTACGTCTCCGGAACACAAAACCGGTGCTTTCATATTGTTTGCGACTGTTATCTCTGATAAATACGGCGTGAAGTTCGCGTTCTGTATCCATCCTCTGTTGGCCGTCATATGTGCACTTGCGCCACTATCTACGTACCATTCGTTTGTATTGTATTCTCCATTCAAAAATACCACACTAAAAGCATTTGATTGCTTGTTTTTCTGCAATAATGGACACTGGTTTCGATAGTGACCAGTTTGTTTACATTTATAGCAAGTGATAGACTTGTCACCTGTCACTGTCACTTTCAAGTTCGTCGATGAGTTCGCGCTATTTTTGAATCTGTGCTTTTTGCTGTTGTTAGTAGCAAATGCAGCGCCATTCGAAGAATCCACGTCATTCTCTGAAACCTCCATATCAATTAACTTTGATTTTATTGCATCGGTGGTAATCTGCATACCCGAGTGTTCGATGGCCATAATCATGGGCGAGAATTTTTCGGGCAAACCTGCTAATAATAACGATCCGACCCACTCTTCAGTTATTGTAAATCCTGTGCCTTTTAATCTCTGAGCCGTTTCGACTACTTGCGTGACATATGAAGTCATGGACTCGCAATTTTCTTGTCGTAACGAGATTAAATGTCTTAGTAGGGTTATCTTACGAGAAAAACCTGAGTCATCAACCTGAGTCATCAAACCTGAGACATTTTTCTCAGTTTAATCCATAACTCCAGAGATGTTCTTGTTTCCTTAATATGCACGTACAATCCAGGGTCAATGGTTAAAACTAGCTTCGCCTTGGCTTTTGCGTCATCTGATGCTTTTGACTCGAAATTAGCATCTGGCTGCGACTTGATATAGTTTACCAGGTTGTCGAGCACCAGAAGATTTTCCACAGCGAAACTCCTCTCGTCATAATTATCTCGTCCTTTCAGCTTCGGAATGCTTTGAACATAATTTACAGCCATATTTCCACGAAAAATCAACTATTTTCGACTGTTTTAAACTAAATTTATACAGTGTAAAACCGAAAAATGAATATTTTTGCCTATAACCTAATAAAACACGCTGATTTCCGTAATGGCATAGACAAAAGTTTTTTATTACTCAACCACACAGTTACATTTTACACGGAGGAAATATCTATACAGCAAGTTCCTTGAGACAATTTTGTTATCTATTTTAACAGGTGACGGTGGCGCAGGTGACGATGAAACAGCTGATGTACTTGTACTATACCCATATTGTTGTGGCTGATTGTAATATTCACGTGGACAATAGATATTTGGTGAATAATTTCCCATATCTGCCTGGAATATTATATTTTTAGCATCAGAAGCAGGAATAAAATAAAAAAAGAACAACTTTTAAACTTAAATTATTTACTTCAAAACTAATCAAATAACCTCTAAAATACAATAATTCACAAACAGCCGTTAATTTAAATAACATATCATTAAACACATTATGATTCACTTTGAAATTACAAGTAACGGACTTACTGCAAATCGCACCGACCACCAACAACCTTACAGTTCGAGAGACAACGAACAAAATACCCGTGGCGCGGTGCGCGCGCGCAATTTATGCAGGTTGTCGGGCGGTCGCTGCGACTCACAACATAACTAAGTTGTTTTCTGCTTATACGGCTTCTCCTGACGGTGCGTCGTCCCTGGCGGCACATTGAGAGGTGTTCTCGTCGACGTCGGGAGCACCTTCGAAGCGAGCAGCGGCGCAGGAGGGACCAGCTGTGCCATCGTCATCATTTTCATCGTCAGAATCTATGAAAGAATATGAGTTTTAATTATCAAATAAACGGTTATGGCCTATTCTTTCATTCATCACACATCCAAGGCCCTCATTCAAAGACACACGCTTAGCTCTTTTTGCCTAATTTCTACACAGATGCGCATTCATCGACTCAGTAGTAACATTCATCGCCAGACACACATTCGCTCGTCCTACCTGAGTTGTGCTGTGCCCTAGCGATTTACTACACACGTTAGGAACGCGTCTATGGGGCGAGGGCCCCTTCCTACGGAGCTAGGGCCCCGAGAGCTCTACCACGCTAAAAGCGTCCACGAGGCAGGGCCTCCACGCATCAGAGATACGTTACGAGGCAGGGCCTCCACGCGTCAGAGACACGTCACGAGGCAGGGCCTCCACGCGTCAGAGACACGTCACGAGGCAGGACCTCCACGCGTCAGAGACACGTCACGAGGCGGAGCCTCCGCGCGTCAGAGACACTTCTGCGAGGCAGGTCTCTCAGCCGCAGTGCGTGCGCATCGGATAGCTCACATATAGCATACTCGCACACACAGTTACGCAAAGCCAGTAACTATCTTCTGAAATACAAGCAAAACATTAAACTCACATTCAAAGAGTTTCCGCCGTGAGTTCGTTGCACAGATTCACCCTCTGAACAGAATCCTTTTCGCCCTGTCCTTTTTGACCTCGAGTCCTATTTTTAGCAAAACAGTCCTCTTCCTTATCTTCTTACAAAACGTGCAAGTGATTTTAGGCCTATTTTCGTCATTCCTACGTTTTTTTTTGGACAGTTTGCAATTTTATATCCAGCCTGGTGACATCCATCTGGTGACATTCTTTGTGAGGAAAAATAAATAAATTATTATTATTATTATTATTATTATATCCATGACATTTCATATATCTTTACGATCCAAGTATTTTTTCTTATTTGCATTAAGTGCTGAATGGTTGTTCTGAATGTCACCAGGCTTGACATAAATCGCCAAAAATGAAATCAATTAGTTATGTACTGTTAAATTGGCATTCACGGCTACAGCGCGTACCTGCACATCCGTAATGCCTCGTATGATAATCGCTACCATAAGTTCCTCACTCAACCCTTGTATGACGCGCAGACGCAACAATGAGCGCCGCGCATATCCGGCGTAGGTAAGGAATTTATCCAAAAACGTGTTAACTACCTCATAAAGTGTTTGAGCAAAGTCTATTTTTTTTGGACAAAGGCAAGCGAATTCCTTTTTGAAATTAGACCACGTACGCTCACTAACGGTCCACTCATCTGACCAGGTTTTAGCGTCTCCTTTAAGGCAATGTGCTACCCTCGACAAACATTCGGAATCTTCCCAACCATAAGCTAACCTACCCCGTTCTACCTCGTTACACCACACCTCAATGTTATTAATTGCGGGATCAAAGTTAGACACGTAATAACTCTTTGGTTTAGACCTATCTCTGGCTAGAAGGGCACGCGTGGCCGACATTACGTCATCATTGCAATCAGGTGTTATAAAATGCATTTCGACGCCATAATTAGTTATCCATTGAATAAAGTCACTATTGTCGCTTTTTATTTTAAGTCATTTTTAACGCGTTACAGTCAGTTTTTATATTAAAAGTTTTACCAATAAGATGATATTGCCGGAAATGTTGAAATGACCTAACGACTGCAAGGGTTTCTAATTCGTAACTGTGGTACTTTGGTTCAGCGCCCATCGTTAACTTACTAAAGTACGCAACTACCCGCCTTCGACCATCTTTGTGTAATTGCATCAATATTCCGCCGTAGCCGATAGAACTGGCATCCGTGTGTAACTCTGTATCTAAATTAGGATCGAATATTGCAAGACCGGTTCGCTAGTTAGGTGGAATATTATGTCTTGGCGTGCCTTTTCATGTTCCTCAGTCCAGTGAAACGTTACGGTCTTTTTAGTCAGCCACGCAATGCAAGCAGTTTTCAGTGCGTAATTACGGATGTACCTACGAAAATAGCCGGCCAGGCCGAGAAATTGGCGGACTTGTTTTACTGTGCTAGGTTGTGGGAACTTAACCAGAGCTTCAATTTTATATGCGCACGGTCTAACCTGACCCTGACTAACAACGTGCCCCAAGTACTCTATCTTAGTGCTGAGAAAAGTACACTTCCGAAAATTGATCGAGTTAATAAGTTAAAGATTAATCCTTTACGATTGCACGTACTCGTAATTTCTCGTCGTAGGATAAGTTATAGGGTCGATAATAGACGAGAATATTAGTCGTTAAATTAATTTCCATTTCACTATCGTTAACGGTTGTGGTTGCCGTACCACTCAGAAAGTATTTCCCAATATTTTCATATTTTGAGAGTACACTTAATAATTGTTCTTTGTCACCTGTAACTGGGGTACTTAATTTATCTAATAATGAACAAGAACTTGCTTGCATTACGTCACGCACTATAGAATCGCTATGAACAATACGCTGCGAATCACCAGTTCGAACATTTTTTTTTTTTTATTCATTTATTAATTAGGGAGTTATTTCACGTAGGAAACGTCACCCCCATTATTGTATACCATAAATTAAACCTAGTTTACAAATATTCTTATAACTAATTAGCGCGAAGTTTGATACAAAAAATAAATAATTTATATAGTGACCTGGCCTTATCCGATAAAGGATGGGCCAAGACACTGGTATAAAAACCCAAATTACAATTCCTCTCACCAAAGATGTGGCGTCTCTGAGACTCAACGCGACTACACTCCACCAAAATGTGATAAACGTCCTCAACAGACCCACATACTGCACAATTGGGGGAATCAACTTTGCGCATCATGAAACCAAAGCTGTTTAGCGGTACATGTCCAGATCGGAGTCTCAGAAACGTCACAACCTCCTGTCTACTAGTTTGACCCACGCTGAACCAAGGTGCAAGGGGCAGAGAAGGCTGAATGGTTTTATACCAAATACCTTTTGTTAAGGATCTTTCGTCAAAATAGTTTGACCATGCTTTTAAACATAAATTCCTTACTGTAGGAAGGAGCTCTGAATAAAATGGTAAGGTTTGATAATATGATCCATCAGATCCTGCCTCGTTAGCCAGTTGATCTGCTGCCTCATTGCCGTCAAGTCCAACGTGAGATGGAACCCATTGGAGTACAATTTGCTTATTAGAGAGAACTAAACTATTGATAAATCTAATTATACTATATGCCAACGGAAGCCCCCTAAATGTCGGAGAAGTACACTGCAACAAGTGAAGGAGAGCGCTTTTGGAGTCTGAGAAAATAACAAACCTATCACTGTTGATGCATTCTATATAAGACAGAGCTTCTGATATGGCAATTAACTCTAAATGCATGATGGAAATTTTGTTACAATCAACTAGGAATTTTAATGAAGCTCCCGCTTGAGGATCTATGAATGCAGCTCCAGAACCATTGCTTTGACGGGAACCATCAGTATATATTGAGTAAAAGTCAGAGTAAAGATTATTAATTGCATTACAACAAAGAGTTTTTAAATTGTATGGGTGATAACATCTTTTAGGTTTATTAATAACGTCTAAAGAAGTCCTAATAATGCAGGTTAAATCCATACTGCTGACCCAAGTGTTCATATCGAAGATATGTAATTTGTCACTGCAATAAATTTTCTCTTGCTTCAGTGTATCATGTGTAAGAACGAGCAGTGGTATTTTCTTACGGCGCCAATAATTTCTTTTACATAACTCTGATAATGTTTCTAGATTATTAATTATAGGGAATTTGTGGCCTCGGGATTTCAAATAAAATTTACTGGCTAAAAATTTACGTCGCACAAATAAAGGTGGCAAAAGAAGTTCTGTTTCCATAGCGTGAATTGGCGTGCTTTTGATGAATCCACCAATTATTCGTAAAAAAACATTTTGAAGTCTATCGAGTTTACTCAAGTGACTATTGGCGCTACTATCGTATAGAAAACTGGCATAGTCTATCCGGCTGCGTACAAGAGATATATATAGCCTCCTAAGATGTATAGGGTGGACACCCCAGCCAGATCCAACTAACACTTTAAAAATATTCACAAATTTTACAGTTCTATCATAGACTTCATTGACGTGTTTCTTCCATCTGAGACCTTTATCAAACCATAGCCCCAGGTACCGCACTGTATCTACTAGTTGCAAAGGTGCTCCGTTTAATTTTACTTCAACGGATTCGCTACGATAGTTCCTTGTAAATAAACAAACTTTACTTTTAGCCACGGATATGTCCAACCCAATTTCAGATAACATGTAATTAATTACATCGAGAGCCGACTGTATTTTGATTTGTGCCTCTCTCACATCTTTACATTGCACGTATATGGCAAAGTCGTCTGCGTACTGCGATATAAAAATATCGTTTTGAAGGCGTTTGCAAATGTGTGCTGTAACAATATTAAAGAGAAGAGGTGATAGAGGATCGCCCTGTGCTAGGCCACGACATGTCATCCTACTTTCAATGTTGTCATGTATTTTTATTTTAAGGACTCTTTCATGAAGGAAGTTCCACAAGTAATTACAAATTTGTGGCCCTACCTGTAATTTATCCAAAACCTGGATTAAGGAGACATTATTAATGTTGTTGTACGCACCATTGATATCTAGAAAGCAACCCAACGTATAATAACCTTTAGTAAACCCCGTTTGAATCAAAGATGTTAGGCAACTTAAACTATCAAAACATGATCTTCTTTTACGGAACCCTACCATATGATCAGAAAAAACGTCATTTTTTTCAACAAACCATTCCAAGCGCTTGTAAATAATATAATGGAAGATTTTACATAAACAAGAAATTAGTGAGATCGGTCTTAGAGAGGAAATATCATTCACGTCACGTCCAGGCTTAGGGATTGGCACAATAACAATGACGCGCCATTGAGAGGGAACAAAACCATGATTATAAAACTTATTGAAAAGGCTCAAGAGTACCCGTTTGCCAACCTCTGGCAGTTTCTTAATCATTGAGTAGGAAATATCATCATATCCAGGAGATGTATCCTTTGATTTAATACATTTTTCTAGCTCCTGGATAGAGATTTCGCGTTCTAAAGTGGAGTTTGTGTGGCGAATAGTCGGACCAGAGGGTGTAACGTAGTCTGGCGTGAGTGATCGTAACAGCTGTTGTGTTACCTGTGGGTCTGCGTAACTCGGTGTATTATTATAACCCTTCAACCATTTCATTTTACGCCAAAGATCAGCAGAAGTTGTTGATTCATCTACAGAAGAACAGTAGTTGTGCCAATAGCTATCCTTGGCCTGACGGATTAGATTCTGGGCTGATTTGGTTTTGTCCTTTAGAGTTACAAGGTTTTGAGGGGTTGGGTTACGTCTGAATGTTTTTAACGCTAGCCGTCTCTGTGCCACGGCCTGTGAAAGACTTGGCGACCAATAAGGTTTGGGAGTAAATGTTGATGTAGGGTTCTGATTAATTTTAAACAAAGGTATGTACTTATTGGCGGCCTCGTTAAGAATGTCCATAAATATATCGTAAGCTAACTGTAGGTCATTTGGTAAGGTAGTGCTACTTAGTTTTTGGTCTATATAATTAGAATATGAATGCCAATCCGCATTACAGAAGTTCCTTTTAATAACGGGAGGGGTTTGCGCTGAGAATGAATTTGATATTTTAATAATTAAGTGATCGCTGCCTAGATTTTCATTCAAAACGGTCCAATTAAAGGTTAAATTAATATCTGCCGATACAAAGGAAACGTCGGGGGAAGACTGTTGTAAATGGTTATTTACTAAACGAACTCGGGTGGGAGAACCGTCATTTAAAAATATATAATTACTGTTTATAGCAGAGTTATGTAAAAGACTACCTCTATGATCAGTTTTGTACGACCAGCTGACATGATGAGCGTTAAAATCGCCTAAAATTAATGTTTTGGTGGAAAAAAGAGAAAAAAGGCTATCCCAATCTCGTTGCGTGGTATTAACTCTAGATGGACAATAGATCGATAAAATATTTTCGATGGGATTACAGTTAAATAGTTGGATACAAACAACTTCAATATAATTATTACTTAAGGTCACTAACTTACGTTTTGCTTTTATAGACTTATGCACAGCAATACACACTCCACCATACGAGTCAGCACGATCTTTGCGGAAAATATTATAACCTGAAATTTTAAAATTACTCTGAGGTTCAAGCCAAGTCTCACTAAGGGCAGCAATATGGATTCTGTCCTGTCGCAATAGTTCTGAGAATGACATTAGTCTAGGCTTAATACTATCAGCATTCCATTGGCAAATGTTCAACTTAGTTTTTTGATTTAAGGGATTGAATGTGATATAAAATTTAAAAACACTTTCAACCACGGCCATTGTGATATGCTACTTGCAAACGCTATTGTAAACCATTCGAGGCATAATCGCACAGCACTTATAATTTTAGTCGAGGCACTGGCTTGCTTTATGAAGATTATTTCGTTGAGCCGAGACAGCAGCTCGCCGAAGTTTGAGCAACTTTGATTAGAATTTTCTTCACTGGGTACGTCAGGGGCTGTGTCCATTTCTTCAATACCAGTCATCCAATCATCATGCTGTGCTTTAGTTGGTCTAGGACGGCTTGCTTTGACGGGCTGCTGACTAGACGGATTCTGTTGCTCTTCTGATCGATGTATGTCCGCCTTTGTAAATATTGCTTGGGCAAAAGAACGGCGAGGAGTAACGGGCTCAGCCACGTTTGAGGTAGAAGCTATTGGCCCAACTCCTCGAAGGGTTGGAAATAAGTCACGGCGTTCTATATTTTCAGGAGCTATTTGTGGGGCTACGTAAGATTCTAAAGCTTTTCTGTAAGTGCATCCAAATTCAGCCATTAATTCGCGCAATTTTCGTTCTTTTCTATACATAGGACAGGATTTACTCAGTGAGATGTGATTACCTTTGCAATTGACACACGAAAATACATTTGTATCGCAGTTCTCGTGAAATCCCCCGCATTTGGGGCACACAATTTTTTGACCCGGGCACATTTTTCGAATGTGGCCTAGTTTCCAGCACTTAGAGCATTGCGAAACTTGGTGTATGTATGGAGTCACTCTCACATTGATACCACAAACCTTGACGGACCCTGGTAAATGTGAGCCGTTAAAGCAAAGACGTATAGATTCACTCGGGCACCAGCCACCTTCATCCCTATTGCGTCGGTTCAACCTTTTCATTGACAATAGTTGTGCGGGAGGCGGGCACACAATGTATTCTAATATTTCTTCATCGCTGAGTTCTAGTTCTACATCTTTTATAATTCCATAACACACAGACAACTCCATGGCTCTTTGAAATTTCCAGCCCTTCTCCAAAAGTTTCTCACATTCTAATAAAGTTTTAACAGCGGCTTCAGTTTCAAATTGCAAACGCACTTTGAAAGGGTTCAAATATTTAATTTGATTTATTTTCGCAATTTTATGCTCAGCCAAAATACGCGCCATAGCAAATTGTCTCGGAAGTTTCTCAATATAAGAAATGTACACTTCGTTCTTATCCACATCCTTATTTGAATTATTGCTACCGCACCGTGATTTTTTTCCTCGTACCTCTGTCCAACTCTCTAAATCTTCCAGCTCACCATCCTCCCGTACCCTCTTGGATCCGCGCCCTGCCTCACCGGCATCGTTGCATTCTTCTTCTAAGCAAGATTCTATAAGGTCTTCCTCAGGAATAGGTATAGGAGAAGAATCGCAGCTCCGTACCATAATACCCACCGGCCTATTATTGTAGTCAGTAGGCATAATAATCTACAACTGGCGTAGCCGAGCGACTAGCGCCGCACGCCTCGCACGCGTGATAGGGTTCACTTAAAATATAGAAAACCGGTTTCACAACTCAAGGGACGACTCACTCGTACGAGTGCCGACACGAGACTGAGTTCGAACATAAGTTACACCTTTTCTGTTTAAAACATCGGTACCTATAATCACTGGGGTATTTAAATATTTACCGTCCGCAATAAAAAAAAGTCAACTTCTAAAGTGATATCACATAATTCAACATGCAAAGTAACGAAGAATTTACTTTGTACTTCCATACCGCCTAATCCGCGCAACAATAGGTTCGTAGGTTTTTTTTTTTTTAATCTTTATTTAGAAAGCTATACACCTATAAGGTTAAGACAGCTTTTTAAAAAAAATTGACAATAGAACAAAATTAGGTAGACATCATTTGTTTCCTTAACTCTAGAGATTGTATATAAAAATAAATAACGCGTTGGCTATTCTCATTCGTGAATTTGGAACTAAATATACAGTGAAACATAAACATAATATCTTGTTTATGACATTGTGTATCTACTAACAATTTATTTCGTAATTACTCATTATTTTTGCATTCTATTAAAACATGGAAAAGATCCTCTTTTGTATGACAAAAAGCACAATTGGGACTTTCAGTTTTGCGCATTAGGTAACCAAAATTGTTCAATGGAACATGACCCGAACGTAGTCTAAAACAATTAACTAGTTCTTTTCGTGTCATTTTGCTATTACCGAACCAAGGAACTTGTGGAGGCTCAGCAGAAAGGGTTTTGTACCAAATACCTTTTTCATTGGAGATGTCATCAAAATACTCTTTCCACTGGTCGTGGCATCGCTTCTTCACGATTGGGATGTAATCTGAAGACTGAACGGTCACATGAAGAGGAATACCATCGGATTGAGCTACTCTGGCACACTCATCGGCGACCTCATTGCCAAAGACCCCCACGTGGGAAGGAACCCATTGCAGATAGATATTAATCCCATTACGTATCATGTTAACGATACTTTCAATAATAATATAAGCCTTCTTTCTCCCTAGTTTTCCTCTGTTACACGAAAGCAGGTGATACAAACTGCTTTTAGAATCAGTAAATATTACTATTTTTGTATAGTTAGTTGACATTATATAACGAATAGCCTCAACAATAGCCAAAAGTTCCAAGCACATGATATTTACATTAGGTACATTTACGCTAAACTTGGCCATCAACGACGCTGTCGGATCGAAGAAAGAGCATCCATTATGAACCCCCGTCTTTGACCCATCTGTATAAATATGAACAAAGTCAGCATAACTGTCCTGTATCATGGAAACTGTGGCATCTTTAAGTTCTTTACTCGATAATTTTGATTTAGAAGAAGTTGGTTCGTAGGTTTTAATTTACAAGGAAAGTGTTTTAATAAATCGGAAGACAATAACGAAATACAAGATCCGCTATCTATCAAAACATCGACAGGAATTCCAGGAATAACACCTGTTAATACATCACTGTTTTTAAGGTTCATAATTTCACGACAAAAATTAACACCTGTAGTATTCCTAGAATTCGAACGTTCTTTAGCAAAACAATCAGTTTCTAAATGACCTACTTTTTTACAAAAGGCACAACTTTTTATTTGCGGTCCCGACGATGACAAGTTTTTATCGTTATATTGTGTCCGCGAACGCTTCGGACAATCGACACTTTTATGCCCGAACTGACTACACTGATAGCATTTAACTTTTGAGCTACTTGAATCAAAATTTCGTTTGTTGTAAGGATAATAATTAAATTGACTATTAGCATAAGGAACTATTCTTTTTGTAGGATTCAAATTCGGTTTAACAAAATTTGACAAAAACTCCACAATTGTCAGGCGTCATTTTGGAATTCATGGCAATAGCGCGAATTTGAGGATCAGTAATAACTCTTATAATGATACTTGTTAGTAATTCGTTACTGAGCCCAGTCACTATTCTGAGCCTTAAAAGAGATTTACTCGCGTATTCCGCATAAGTGGTGTGTTCTTCTCTGGCCGGACCACAATTTAGTACTCAGATGCTATAGTTCCAAATAGTAGATACCTATGGTCTACCTTCATAGGAATATATTTATTTTTTTAGTACCTCAATAGATAACTTTTTAAGTGCCAATTTATGTGGTCCGGCCGAGAAGCAGTGCTCTCTGGCCTAGGGTTGCCAGATAGGAACTTATCAAATCCGGGACAGTTCTAAAAAAAAAAAAACAATGTCGGGTCGTGGCCATGCCATGATAGAAAATATCATATATTTTTTTTTATTTTCAAAGGATTCATATTTATATTTAAAAGATAAATGCCAATTATAAAAAAAACATATGTACTTTTATTAGCTGTAGGTATGTAATTAGCTTAAATTGGTAAATTAAAACTTTGGTAGACAATTACTAAATTACAAATTAAATAGTAATAAAGTGAAGAAAACAAAACAATAATAATAAGATACTATGTTCCTTAAATAAATCTTATATCAATAAATCCCTAACTTAAAAAAAAAACAATCGGTACCTTGCTTTTTGGTACATAATGTTTTGTTATTAAGCTTTGGTAGGAAATCAGTACAAACAAATTATGTATCTTCTAATAAAAATAAAACTTCTTCTAGAATAAAATAGAACGTAAATAATAATGTTAAATAAAACGGCGATCAAATCATTTTTTGAAATATTTTTCACTGGATTTTGCCATTTTTATTAGTTTTTCTCCGTCAGAGCTTTGTAAGACTGTTAGAATTTCTGAACAAGACACGTCAAAGTTTATACGAGTCTGCAGTTCGGACTTGATTAAATCCATGGACATCCGGTTTCGCTCTTTAGTCCATAAACTATTCAGTAGGCTAAATATTCTTTCGCAAAAGGCATTGCTTGTTGGAAAAGAAAGAACGAAACCAACTATTTTTTTTTAATTATCGAAATTTGTGGACGTGTTATTTCTGAAGAAATAGGCCCATATTTCGTCGTTTGGTAAGTCTTTCGGAAGCTCCCTATATACGGTTTTCAGACATGCAAACTCTGAGTAAAGGGAGTCAATATTAATAGCGTCTTCTATATTTAATATCATGGGCAATTCGGAAAGCACTTCCCAAGTCAATTTTAATTCCTGTGGTTTGAGGGACAAAAGTTCAAACTTTTTGTAGATTCCATCGGTACTAAAATCATATCTTTCTTCTATATATTTTAATGCTCTTTGCAGAAAAATATGCACCTGTCCTTTAAATAGAGCTCTTTCTTCTTCATCAAGTTTTCTGAAAATGTCCCTGACTTTGCTCCCAAAAAAGTTACAGCCATCCTACTTTTTAATTGGTCGTGAAGACTTCGCATGGCATGATCAATGTCCAAAATAGTGAAGCACTCACTTTCTAAAAGCAATATCACTTTTGTAAATTCAGGCAAGATATTGCTCAGGAAGAAAAGGTAACAGTCATTTTTACCTTCTTTTTTACATTCCTCATCATCATTATTCATAAAATCAGTACTACAACCTTCTGAAATAAAATCCCATAGCACCTTGTGGCAGTTATCACGACCTTTTCATAAAAAATAATGTTAAACAGCGGGCCAACTCCGAATTAAGCGATCTATAGCTGGCAAAAGTGACAACCATCTTGTAGGTACATGTCTTAGCAGTTCTTTATACTCTATTTGGGCAAATTCACAGCATTCTTTAAATTTTTTTGTTTTTAATGCGGATGAACTGAACTCATTATAAATTTTTATGACGATGCTTTCTATGTCAACATCGAGGCCTTTTAATGCATATTTTACGCAATTATTAATAACGTGGCAATAACAATTGGCTTTAAAAATATGATTATTTTCTTCTTTCAATTTCTGGAATACAGAATTATGGGCACCATAATTAACAGAAGCATTATCTGCACTGTATGCACTTATTTGATCCATGCTGAGATTAGAGTCAGTGGTAATTTTTTTAAGGCAGTTATATATATCGAGCGATGTTTCTTCAGCTTCCTCGTAAAAGTCCAATAATTTTCTACATATACCTTTATTACAATTAAAATATTGAACGGCATAGGGAAATGTTTTTAAATTACCAACATTTGATGCATCTGAGGCTACGGAAAAATAATAACATTCTTTTAATACAGAGATCACTTTTTCTTGTGAATAGGGTCCTAAAACATTGCGTGTTATTGCCGATGCTTTTGTTCGTCCACATGTTAATTTTGCTGCTATTTGACTATCTGGAATGAATTTGCTAATATTTTTTGCCAAGCAATCCAAGCTGTTGTAACTCAAACCATGCTTCACATTATGATAAATAAGAGCCACTTCAGAATTTATTATAGAAATTTCCTCTGAGGTGTGCTTTTTTATAAAAAAAGCATCCAAGCATTTGGAAGTTTTCCTAGCCATTGCCATCTTTTTATGTTTTATACTATTGCCGTGAGCCTAGAACAAATAGAACAATGCATATAACAAATTTGAAATGAATTAGATGTATACATGCGAAACAAACGCACGCGATGTTATTGTATACCTATACAACGTGTTTTTTATTATAACTTTAGGATACCACTGACGACACCACTTGCAGTAATTCATGATTTTCTCAATACTTTATGTAACACCGCGTTATTAGAAAACGTTGCGCTCTGTTATTGCATACACTGAAACTTAATACGATTACAATTTTGATATAAGTAAAAAATTACTTACTGCCAGCGCGCGGCGACCTTCATATTGAATTGCAATATCCGAGTTACATGCTTTACAAATTGCAGTAAACTCATTTTTTTTCTCTATCCACTCTTTAAAATCGGGATCAGTGATCCACTTATCATTAAATCCTGTAAATCTTTTTTTACTTGTGGATGGATACGACTCCATGATGAGTAATTGTATGATACAATTACTCATCAATTTGTATCGCACAGTTCGCAGTTTCGCACGCGTGATGCGTCTGATTCAATCAAAGCAAAACACAAAACACAACAGCGGACGCGGGCGAGAGAGAGGGGGCGGCGGGCGCGGCGCGGGCGAGAGACAGCGGACGCGGGCGAGCGAGAGAAAGGAGGCGGCGGGCGCCGGCGAGTGAAGTAAAACTATTGCACGCACTCCCGTCCCGCGCGCCTACCCGCACTCGCTCACCGGCAGCCATGTCATTTCATTCGTTGCTAGTTTATTTTGTTAAAAAATAATAACTTTTCAAAATCCGGGACAATGAGCGCTAATTCCTGGACACGGGACAAGAGGCAAGATTCCGGGACAATCCCGGATTTCCCGGCGGTCTGGCAAGCCTAACTGGCCACGCCACCTCAAAGTAAATAAAGTATAATAAACTATTATGAAATCAATATTCCGGAATAAACTACCTAAAGAGTACCTAGCATAAGAAAACTATGGTTCAATAAACTCCTTTAGTTAAGGAGTTATTGCTCGTAGTGTGTGGTCCGGCTGGAAGGTACACTCTGCAGCTACTAGATTTCGCAATATTTAATATTAACTATCAGTAAATACATTTAAATAAGAATACCTTTTCTCTACCATTCATTGATACTTTTTTTTCTCGAGAAAATATTCATTTTTATTTATTAACCTTAAAAGAATGTGGTGCGGCTAGGGAGGATTACTTTCAGCAAATATAAGGAAATATGGTTCATTTCTTTACGATTATCTAAAGTGCATAAAAAGTACCTTAATAAAAAGACCTGGACTTCATTTAGAAACTTTATGACTAAGTAAGTATGCGAAAAACAAACACATTTTGATATTCAAATATTAATAATTGAACTAGGAACAACTAACAAATGAACGTTTTGTATAACAAACTAATTAACTTTTCAATTATTGACTTTAAGCATTTAAACTTTGAACAAAAAAAAAACTTTAGCAAAACCGCCTACTATATGAGAATATTGTCAATCAGTATTACAAATAAATGAATTTTGAAGTAATTTTTGTATTTCGAAATGCAAGACCTAAATTAAAATTAAAGTTTTAATAAATATAAATTATGATTGATTATGAGAATTGTAAATTGTAAATTATATTTTATGATTAAAATACAATTTACAATTTTGCGTACAAAATACAATGAATATTCATGTATTGCTTTTTAGTCCTTATAACTTTAGTACTTAAATCATCATATGTTTCCCAAGTATCATCCGGACGCTTACAGTGAGCGACGTAGTGACGAATATTTGGTAAATACTCAATCACTGACAACAATGTGAATAATTTTCCTTGTAATGTTACAGTGTCTGGAATATCATTTAAATCAACGCTTAAATCAATTTCAAATATTAATAAATCATTTAATGTGTATTTAATAACTTGCTTGCCGGTGCATTTTATACCGTCGTCATTACTTTTAATACACAGCACACCTGAATCAATCTCCAACATCGTTTGAGCCGATTCTTCAAAGGCTGAAATGCCTTTATCACACAAAATTAGTTCATTCAGTGGCATGTATTGTAGTGAATAAAACTCCTCAGCATTGTTCAACAGTTTATTGGCTGACTTTTGCCTTACAATTCAATACAAAATGAATATAAATTATTCCAGTACCACTTTAAGCAATTCAATATGATGACCGCTCGCTCGTAAGCCTCCAGTCAGAATAACCAAATTCTCAATTATCCCTCCTCTCCAAACCATAGTCTAAAGATCCCAAATCCTTCAATCATTCACTTGACAATTATGACAGATACATATTTATTACGAAAGTTACTGACTTTTGAACTTAACGTTACATTCGCACATCCTGACTCCGTGCACGTCCTCGTGCACACTTTATATATTTAAGAAAGTAACAGAATTGACAAACGCACTCTCGCTTATGTTAAAAAAAAAAGAAAAATAAAGTCAAAACCAAAAACCATTGAACCGAATCTACCACCACTTCGGAAAGTCGATCTGTTGAGAAGAAGCGGCAAGAAACTCAACAGCAATCATCTTTTTAAATACACAATAACAATTTCACATAACACTTATCCTTAAATCTATCGAAGGGTTGTGGACATTTTAACATATTTTATAACCTTAATTAACTAATATAATTTTAACATATTGTTATAAAAGACTACACTTATAGGAAACTAGTACTTAAATAGCAGTTTAGTTATTCTCTTATACAATATAGAATTGAACTTTATTATTATTGATTACTCCAAACACAAGATTATGGTTAAGAAGTATCTGACGAGTAAGAAGATAACTTGAAAACCAAAAGTAACTTCTATAACAATTATAATCAGGTCTTTACAATTAAATAAAATACAAAGAATAACCTAAATTTATTTTGGATTGTCAATCGGTCAATCTTTTTTTTTATGTATATTAAATATGTTTCCAACCTAACTCTCGACCATCCTGATAATGTGCTGGTCCTCCTGCACTGCTAAATAAAACTTCTCTCGGCGAAAACTGGTCTCCCGATTCACCCTTGGATTACAAGTAATTATTATTTTAAATATTTTTGTTATAAAATATACCTCTTTAATCAATTATATAAAGTTAAAATTTTCCAACATAAATTTTAATTTGATATATTAATTTTACATCAGGGAAAAGAACACCAATTTTACCATTTACAAATTCGTATCATTATTCTTTTGAGCATCAGTTCTTACAATAGTTTTATTTTATTTATTTATTTACTAGCTGCTGCCCGCGACGTCGTCTGCGTGAACGCTATGCAGCACCAAACGCACCTACGATTATAACACTGCTAGCGTGATAATATGTAGCCCGACTTCTTAACTATCTTCATGCCAAATTTGAAGTAAATCCATGCAGTACTTTTTGAGTTCATCCCGGAAAGACAAACAGACAAACAGACAAAAATTCTAAAAACTATATTTTTTGTTTCTGTTTCGATTGTAGATCATACCCCAAGTATTCTTTTAAAAAAATATTCAATGTACAGTTTTGACTTTCCTACCATTTTATTATATGTATAGATTTATGGCTTACTAACTAAAATACATCTTACAAACATGTTCAATAAAAATTGCACAATAAACACTTATTAAAATGATTTTAAATTAAAGGTGAGCATAACAATCTCAGTTAAAATAATAGTTCGTATATAAACAAAACTCATTTTTTTTTTCATAATTTAAAGATATTACAGTTCTTATATTTAGATAGGTACCATAAAAACAAAGCTCTTAATTAATTTTAATTACAATCTAGGTTATTTTACGTTATAATATTATACAATTTACAAATATTTACAATACTTTACAATTTACACTATTAAGATTAATTTACATTTACTTACTTAAAATTTCATACAAGAATATAGTAACTTTTTGAATTGGCCGATTTTAGACGATTATTCATTTCTACTTACTGAACCCTCAATTTTCACTACCACAAGTAGAAATACTCATCATAATTCACTTTTTTCATCATCAATAAATAAATAATAATAAATAAATATTTCTAACACTCACACATTAGATCTTTTAGGTCGCAGTGTGACGAGCGGACAAGACTGCTTATATAGTCCCAAAACCCCCAATAATAATAATACTACCAAATACCTTGTCATCAAAACACAAGTTTGAACTCGTTCGTTATATTAAGAATCATTTAGGATATCAACGAAATTTCGTCTTCGTTAACCAAGATTCGAGTACAATCGCATATCAATTATCTCCAAATCGAACAAACATTGAAACCCAATAATGTCGTTGTTTGTGGCACAGTACTTCGTTCGACGCTTACAACAATCACAATTGCACCGCAACGTTGTCCCCATGGGAAACCCGAGCCAACCAGTGACCCTTTCAACAAACTACCAAAAATTACTCTGGCGCAGTTACCAAAACCAACGAACGAGAACCTGTATCCACAGCACATTAAATATCGTTCCATAATTAAATTAAATCTCTTCGACTCATTTAACGCATACTTTCTTTTCAACCCAATGGATACTTGTTCATTCGCCATTTCAAAATTTATTGCCACTACAGATTTCAACCATTACCTTTTTGCAAAAATTTCACCAAAACTCTAAATTCTAGTATTCAAAATTTACGTGAAACTACCATTGGTTCAAAAGGTGGTCGAGAAAAACCCAAAAGTAGGAATCGGCGCACGTCAACGCGTTTTAAAAACCGAGATAGTTTCAATAAGAACTTGCACAGTATTCAAATTTAAAGTTACTTAAACCTTATAACGAACCAATAAGAGCACTGCATTGCGCAAAACAATTTAAAACAACAATTGTTCTACAACCGCCAATTTCACATTATAAAATAAAGTAAATAAAATCTTCAGCTCTTTCGCTAATAGCAACAGATTTAAGAAATCAAAATTAACACACGCATTGCTTTTAAACATTTAAACGTTGATATATTAATTGTCATAATATTGTCATGCACCGACGGATGGACGACGTCACCAGTGTTGCCGATCATAAAAAGCAGAATTCGGTAGAAATGATCTGAAAATTCGGTATATCGAAATAAAAATGGGTAGTTTTGCACTTGACCTTTATTTTTGAATTTTCATTCGTCATCGTCACTTTCACCTTCTTCACTTTTCCACTTTTGTCCATTCGAATAATTAAATTACTGTCTAAAGCAAAATCGTAACAATTATTTTTACCTATTAAGCATTTTGTGTGTAAATTTGCAATTAATGACTCTGTGTTAAGTTTATTTCGGGTTTTCGTTTTCATTAAGTTTACTTGTGAAAATTTCCTTTCCACATTTGCTGAGGAAATGATAATATGTCAAATACAAATTAAGATAGTAAATCTGGCCTTTATGGTTTATAGGTAGATTGATAGACATATCGGTAGATCGGTAAATTGATAAAAAAATCGGTTAAAATACCGATTTTTCGGTAGCATTGGCAACGCTGGACGTCACACCCAGCCCCACCTCAATCAAAACTTCATCTTAACATATTATGTCATATTCTTTTTCAATCGATACGAATCAACAAAAACAAAGTTATCATAACCTCTCTCTCTGTAAATTCCAAAATTGTATTTAAAACTAGAATCCAACGACTGAATGTAAACTTATTTATTCATATAATTATATTAACGAATAATTCTATTATGATTATGAATTACCCTGAAACCCTTAATGATCAATTTTTAAGAAATACTTGTACCGAAATACTCTGAAATCTTTTGTTAACATTGTGTGTTTACTAAAATAAGTGCAAAATTAGATCTCTTTTATATCAGATTTCTTATTTTGCGCAATTATACGAGTATTTGCTCATGAATTTGTTTGATTTGAAGAAGTGTCAATACGAAAGATGCTTTGTTTATTCTGTTAACAATAGTTAAATTGTAAAGTTCCAACGTGTGCTGGTACCTCAGCACATCACCTAAAAACAACCTCACACTAGGCTTTTGATCCCTCTTTCAAGCAGCTCACATATGACTTTAATTACCACTATTATTTCCTATTAGTACACATTGTACAAATCACATCACAATTACATCAAACAACGAATATCATCAGAATTCTCTAATTTCATTATATCAACTCATAGTCTAGATATAGATTACATCTTATTCTGACATTGTATAGATTACTTTTAGTTAAAATTAGTTTGAATAATAATATATATTACTATAACTTTTTTTGGTAATAGTAACTATTATTGTTAATGTAAATGACTTCAATTTATAATTTCTTTTGCTTATCTTGTCATATTCTGTAACGGAGTTTAACTATAAATTTTTAAGTTGCACATATTATTGAGTTGCAACCCAATTCCTACTATGTTTTGTATTGGTTATAACTTGTTTTGTGCATTACAAAATAAATAAATAAATAAAAGTGGTAAAAACTTTGATTTTCATTAGTGTGCACAATATATTAAGGTAAAATAAATTATCATATACACGCACACACATACATAAATATATTTAATTAAATTTGATCAAATAATTTAGAAACTTCATTTATTTCCGTAATGCATAGATTAAAAACAATATCATCATAGATTAATAATAACCTATCATTACTGTTAAATTGCTCTAATGACCATTAACCATTCCATATGCATACTTAGCTTCTTATTAAAGCACACATGGCTCAATAGGCATACATAGCCTCCAGTAACTAAAGCACACTTGGCTTCCTATTGTAGGCACATATAACCTCTAACAATTAAGCACACATGGCCATTAAATTAAAATTGGAAACTATTTTGGCTAATGAAATATATATTGTTAATTCTGTTTATAAGTAATATTTTAAGCTGTTTGTTTCTTTACTAAATAAATAAATAAACTGATTATGGAGCATACGTAGCTCCAGAACAGCACACATGGCCGTTTCACTGATTATGGAACGTACATAGCTCCTCAACAGCACACATGGCCGTTTAGCTAATTATGGAACATACATAGCTCCAGAACAGCACACATGGCCGTTTCACTGATTATGGAACGTACATAGCTCCTCAACAGCACACATGGCCATTAAACTAATTATGGAACATAAATAGCTCCAGAACAGCACACATGGTTGTTTCACTGATTATGGAACATACATAGCTCCTCAACAGCACACATGGCCATTAAACTAATTATGGGGCATACATAGCTCCAGAACAGCACACATGGCCGTTTCACTGATTATGATACGTACATAGTTCCTCAACAGCACACATGGCCGTTTAACTAATTATGGAACATACATAGCTCCAGAACAGCACACATGGCCGCTTCACTGACCATGGAACGTACATAGCTCCTCTCCCGATGTCGTCTCTCAATTTCACTTGCCCCGATTTCGATCCACCATGATCTGGAGTGCTCAATCGTCGCTGAGACATCGATCTACTTTCTCTGATCATTATTTTCTGGAACTCATAAACAAAATATTCATGAACCAACGGCCTCAAAAGAAAACTAAATTAAATATACAAGCGAAACGTAGGGCAATCTCTTTTGTCTTCAAAAACAAAACAAAACACTCAAATGTAAAAAATAAATAAAGATTGTAATCATCGAACAACTTTGAATGCTATTATCTCGAAAACGACGCGTCGTAGCTAAAAATAACGAAAATTTGCCCCCTTATGAATATCTTATTTTTTTTAACTTGTGTGCATAAAGCGTGAAATAATTAAAAATTTGTTCGTCAAATTTTAAAAAGAACTAAAATCACTGTGTTTAAATCTAAACCCTACAGGGATTACATATCATTCGGGGTTTTTTTTTATTTTCCAATGACTTATATAATCATATATAAATAAAAGAGTTTCTTAGCACCACGTTCACAAAATTTAAATGATCAAACTGTAAACTAAATCTGTTCGCATCTTTGCCAGGACCAATAAATATCATCTTACTAATGCAAATACTTGGAAGACACATTATAGAACGTCATTTCAAAACATTATTTTTGCTAAATCACAATTAAAATATAAAATAAATATACACCACCATTCCTTAAGCAAAATTTTAAACGACCACGTTGAACTAAATCCTTTTCCATCTTAGCCAAGTTCAATTAAAATTGGTTGATTGATAAAAGCAAAGCGGAAGAACGTGGTACATAACACTTAATAGATATTATTTTTGCAAAAGCCTTCGAAAATTTATACACTCTTGTTTTTCACGTGTTGTTTTTCACACAAACATAATATAAAACGTAGATTACTTACCACTTCTGATTTGTAGTGAATAAAACTCCTCAGCATTGTTCAACAGTTTATTGGCTGACTTTTGCCTTACAATTCAATACAAAATGAATATAAATTATTCCAGTACCACTTTAAGCAATTCAATACGATGTCTAAAGATCCCAAATCCTTCAATCATTCACTTGACAATTATGGCAGATACATATTTTGACATAAGAAAGTTTATTTATTTATTACGAAAGTTACTGACTTTTGAACTTAACGTTACAGTATGAACATACTCGTTGAGATGTGGAGTTGTTCTGACTGCATTGTGTATTTGTGCATCGTTTTTCCGATATGGCAATAGGAATATCTTTTAAAAAATTTTTGTCTAAAACAAAAGTAATGTTCGTCATACAATTAACGATCGTCATGACATTTGTTATTGTCTTGACAAAATAATATTTGTTTATAATATTGGCTCGTATCCCATATAAATTTATGGAATAATAATGTTTTTAATTTTTTTTTGCATTTAAAATGCTCAATTATTCTTAAATAAATGAAAAATGTGATAAATAAAAATTGTGAATCCCAGTTAAAGTAAAGCATTGCAATGTTTTAATAATGTTTTTAATTTTTTTTTGCATTTAAAATGCTCAACTATTCATTTATTTAAAAATTTATGGGATCTTTATTAGCAAGAGTGACAAGAGATCTTTATTAGCAAAATTCAGCAAAAGATTTCAAAAATTATATTGTTGATAAAAATTAAAGCTTATAGATGAAGTCCAGGTCTTTTTATTAAGGTACTTTCATGCACTTTAGATTGTCTTTAAAGAAATGAACAATATTTAATTATAATTGCTGAAAGTAATCCTCCTTAGCCGCACCACATACTTTTAAGGTTAATTATTAAAAATGAATATTTTCTCGAGAGAAAAAAGTATCAATGAAGAGTAGAGAAAAGGTATTCTTATTTAAATGTATTTACGGATAGTTAATATTAAATATTGCGAAATTAAGTAGCTGCAGAGTGTACCTTCCAGCCGGACCACACACTACGAACAATAACTCCTTAGCTAAAGGAGTTTATTGAATCATAGTTTTCTTATGCTAGGTACTCTTTAGGTAGTTTATTCCAGAATATTGATTTCGTAATAGTTTATTATACTTTATTTACTTTGAGGTGGCGCGGCCAGAGAGCACTGCTTCTCGGCCGGACCACATAAATTGGCAATTACAAAGTTATCTGTTGAGGTACTAAAAAAATAAATATATTCCTATGAAGGTAGACCATAGGTATCTACTATTTGGAACTATAGCATCTGAGTACTAAATTGTGGTCCGGCCAGAGAAGAACACACCATAAGTGGAGTATTTGTCAGATTCTGCACACATCACATCATATAGCATGTTCGCGACGTCGATATTACGTGGGCACAATGCCTTGAATTCTAACTTGAACGCAGACCAAGTACGGGGGTTCTTGTCCATTGGCTCAGTCAGGTGCGAGCTTCGCCTTTTAGACATTTAGCTCGTTCTTCTAGTCAAATGTGACACTGACAGATTGTTTATCTTATATCATCTCTTCTGCGCGCCTTAAGAATAGGATGTACCTCGTCAACGTATTAAAACTTTAACTAAATATCCTCTGTATTATTCCAAACAAACATAAAAACTTAACTGGTTATGGGCCCAGACTCGCAAAAGTCTTACGGTTAAAGTTACGTTAGGTAAATAACGAAAAAGATTCAAGCACGTTATTGTTTGTGGTTCGTGTGAGCGATGACGCTTAATAAACACGATAGAAATAAACACAAGGCAGTTGCTCAGTCCTGAGAATGCCGGCTTGGTCATAATACCGGCTTATTCACAATACAATCTCTAATCGCTGTTACGTTCCGCTATTACTTTACCATTACAACGCTAAAACCAATTAATCCCGAGCTACTATAAACCGTCCGTTTGAGACACGTCCGCTCGCCTAGCCTTCCTAAACGTCTATGTGTCACTTGCCATCACCCTACTTCAAGATATAACCTATGGCGCTGCAATCGAATGTCAGTCATTTATTGCATTTAGCGCCCTCTTTAACAGTACTACCAACATACTTCCGCTACCATGAAGTCATACAAACATCTTAATATCGCAAACTCATCGTTATCGCCAACATTCGTAAATGAAACTCTGAATTTGTACTTTAGTGAGGCCGCGTGGTGCAGGAGAGGTGCTCACTGCGTGTCCGTTCGCTTTCGTGCGTTTCTGCATACTAGATTTAAATTTGAGTAAAGCCGAGCAAGCGCGCGAGCGACGACGGTTTGCGGTGTGTTCACCGCTACTTAGCCAATCAGTATCCTTTATTAATAAAAATGACCATATATGGTAGCAAAATGTGGCGCCATGCAATACGCCGGCAGAAAGTCAATTGAATACCTAAATTACACTGTATATTTCTCTGCTTATCTCTGTATGTGTACATAAAGTAACAATTAAATTACTAAACTTATTTAAATTATTATCTACCGTCAACACTCTCCCCCCCAGTGTCGTGATCGCGACACTCATTATCCGTCGGTACCCGGGTACACCCTATCAATTATGTCTTTCGACCACACGTTCCTTGGCGAGCTAGGATCAACGACTACTACTACATCTCCTACCTTAAGTTGTAAGTCCTCTGTTGACCACTTCGGTCGTGGCAAAAGAGTAGGTAGAACTTCCTTCACCCAGCGCCTCCAAAACATGTCAGCTAGCCGCGGTGCTATCCTCCATTGTTTGCGCAGAAACAAGTCAGTATCATAAAAAACGCCAGCGTAGGGTAGATTCCCTGATGAGCCTATCAAAAAATGGTTAGGTGTTAGAGCCTTGTATCTACAGAAACGTGGGTCAACGGCCTACCGTTAACCATATTTTCCACCTCTGCCAGAAGAGTAATTAAAGTTTCTTCCCTGGGCGCGCGTTCTTTAAGTGTCACTCGCAGTGCTGTTTTAACACTTCTCACCAGCCTCTCCCAAGCCCCGCCCATATGTGGGCTAGCTGGGCTGATGAACTGCCATTCGATACCTTTAGTTGTCAACAGCGAAGGATCGATCTGCTGCAAAGACCTTTGAAGTTCTGTATCAGCTCCTCTGAAGTTGGTGCCATTATCGGAGTACATCTTACTCGGCCAACCTCTTCGTGCAGCCATGCGGCGCAGTGCCATGATGAATGAGTCGGTAGATAAGGAAGGCACAACCTCCAGGTGAACAGCTCCGACCGTGAGACAGGTAAAAAGCACTCCATATCTCTTCTCTCTCCTGCGGCCAACTGTTTCTTCCATTGGACCGAATAGATCTACACCACAGTTCGTGAACGCTCGCTGATGATGTGCCATCTTGCTTCAGGTAAGTCTCCTATACGTGGAGGTTGCGGCTTGGCTTTATTGATGCGACAGTATTGACAGCTCGCGGCAATGCTGCGCACGGTGGGACGTAGCTTCAGTATCCAGTACGTCTGTCGTAACTCGTTCACCACCATCTCAGTCTGGCTTTGTGCTGCTTTCTCATGATAGTAGCGGACTATCAGCTTCGCCACTGGATGACGGCCGTCGAGAATTACAGGCTGTCTCACGTCGATACCAATGTCCTGTACAGCGTTTATGCGCCCTCCAACGCACATGAGTCCCTGGTCGCTAATCACAGGTGTCAGTTGTATCAAGCGACTTCGTAGGTCCAAACATTCACCATTTTTCAGCAATTGTAAATCCGTGTCGAAAGAGTCAACTTGTTCTTGGCGAATTAGGTAGGTTTCGGCACGTTGCATCAACTACTGTGTGACATATGATGCACAAGGTAAGTTTTTATTCACCTTACTCTTCCACTTTTCAGTTGCTAACAAAACAGCCATACTGCGTACTAAACGCAACCACGATGAAAATAGTTTGGGATCAGGTATAGGTAGGTACCTATATTCCTTATTTATGTTAATTAAATTAGTTAATTCAGACTTTTTCAATTTTATTTTTTATTTCAGGTTGAGTAGGCCACTCATCCGAAATAGCATATAAAAATTCAGGACCGCACAACCACTCACACTCAGAAGTGAGTTCGTAGGTATTTACCTTAGTTGCGATATCTGCCATGTTCAGATTTGTAGGTACGTAGTGCCACTCACTCGAGCTACTCAGCTCGTCAATTTCACCTAACCGATTGGCTACAAAAACTTGGTAGTTTTTATGCGTGTTGTTAATCCGATGCAACACGGTAATAGAGTCTGTCCAGTAAAATGTCTTGTCCGGCGTAATGCGATGTTCCTTTTTAATAGTATCAACTAAGCGCACGGCTAGTACTGCTGCCTGTAATTCCAATCGAGGAATAGTTTCAGACTTGAGCGGTGCTGCTCTACTCTTACACGCAATGAATGCGACGGATGTATCGGGAGTAGCTCGGAGTACTGATATCTCGCTCACTCAAACGCCAGTAGGCGACGCACGCGTACGCGGTAGGCGACGCATCGCAGAAGACGTGTAGTTGCATCTCCCTTGCGCTCGCGTCGCTTCGTGACTGCATAGCGCTTTCTCGCTCGACGCGTCCCGCGTTATCAGTGTGATAACGAAAATACCAGCGCGGGATTCGAACCCAGTCTATGGTTTGTAGCTGCGACAACCAGGCCTTAAAGTTTAGGTATATACTGTGTGGGATCTCTTGCTCCCAGCCTAAGGCGTTCTTCCAGGTCTCGCGCATCAATATTTTAGCTTTAATTGTGAATGGTGCTAAAAAACCATGAATGTCGTAAAGAGACATAACTATACTTAATAGTTCACGTTTTGTAGGTATACGTTTAAATGTCAAGACGTCTTCCAGTATGCGTCGTAAGGTCAGAAAACGTTAGGGCTTTAGAGTTGACTAACTCGGCAGGGATATCTTTTAGAACAGCTGAACTGTTACTAAGCCAGTTACGCATTAAGAAACTACCTTGTTTATTTATGTAGGTAATATCTGAAATTAACTTGGATGCTATTAGTTCGGTAGGTACACTGTCAATATAATCGTCTACATATTAGTTCAACTTTATATCATTTGAGGCGTCACTCATCGTTTGTGTAAAAGGTTCGGTATTCTTAATCTGATTAATATACTGAGCAATAAAGGGAGAATAATTCGCGCCAAAAATGAGAGACGACATAACATATGATCGTACGGGTTCATTGGGCCCATCTCGCCAACGAAAACGTAAGGCTTGTCTATCATCTTCGTTAATCTCAATTCGTAAGTACATATCTTTAATATCACCGACAATACCTTTCGGGTACTCACGAAAACGCATCATTATACCCATTAATGATTTTAATAAATCTGGACCTTGTAGAAGATAGTCATTTAAACACTTATTTTGACTTTTTGCCGCCGCGTCGAAAACAAATCTTAATTTACGTTGTTTTGTACTAAAGTGCGGTAAGTTGTACCAATTATGTTTGCAGCTTCATTCTTTGCGATTTGAGTTAACATATTGTAATATGCGGTGCCACGCATCAGCCTTCGCACGGTGATTGAGAGAACTAACTATTTTTTTTTTCTTTTTATTGTTGGCAACACTAACCACGGTCCTTCTTGGTGTACTCCGACTCATTTGTTGAAAGCCAAAATAAACACATTCCTGAATATATTCACTTTCAAATTTTATATTAAAAACTAAACATACTTAGTAAACTTTAAGCTTTTTGAACGACTTATCTACGAACAAATTTATAGTATTATCTCTAAGGGTATACCATATAATCAGCATGGTTTTATAAAATCTAAGTCAACCACGTCTAATCTTGCAGGATTTTGCAATTATGTTTTATGCGGCATGGAGCATGCGTGTCAGGTTGACGTGATCTACACAGATTTCGAAAAAGCTTTTGATCGTGTAGATCACGCCAACCTACTTCGAAAGCTGTACAGACTTGGCATACGTGGCGACTTATTAAGATGGGTTAAATCTTACTTATCAAATCGCTCCCAGGCTGTAGTTATGACTGGACTAAAATCTGAGTTCATCGGCGTTTCGTCTGGCGTTCCCCAGGGCTCACATCTCGGACCTCTTTTTTATTGTGCCTACATCTACGATATCAATAACTGTTTCCAACATTCCGAGCATTTACTTTACGCAGATGATAAGAAGGTTTTCCTGGAAGTTAAGTCTGTTTCTGACTGTTTATTAATTCAGCGTGATTTAGACGCTTTATTCACTTACTACGTTAACAACAACATAACAGTAAATATACAGAAATGTCAATGCATAAGTTTTAGTCGGAAGAAACAGATTATACTTTTCCCTTATAAGTTTGATGGTAGATTAATTGAAAGGACTAATGAGGTAAGAGACTTGGGGATCACACTGGACTCTAAAATGACATTTGAAAAACACATTGACGGTGTTGTCAGTAAGTCGATCCGAAACCTGGGTTTTATAACACGAACTTGAAAACCTTTTACCAGACTGCATAGCCTCAAAGTTTTATATTATGCTTACAGTCGTAGTATCTTAGATTATGGTTGCTCAATTTGGTGTCCAATCTACGACATTTATATCAAAAGATTAGAAAGGGTACAAAAAAAGTTCATCTAGCAACTCAACTCCAAGTCCCATAGACAACGTAAGTCATATGAAGAGGACTGCCAACATCATCATCTTCTCTCATTACAGTCTAGACGTGAGCTCTTTTATTTATTTATTTATTATTTAAAATAGAAACAAACGGTCTTTCACAGTAATTAATATCAAACATTTTCTTAACATAGACCTACAGTTTCCTTAAAAATACAAAGTAATTCTAAACGCTTACTGTCTAACGAACAAGGAAAATTTTAATTTACAGTTCAAATAGTTTACTTACGTTAGTATTCACAGCATAAATGTACTTACAGATTTACACAATATACAATACATAAAACGATACGTTAAAATAAAGTTATAGAACAATTAGAAGATACATATATTTTTTTTTTAAATTTACATATATTGTTTAATTCAATCATTTATCCTAAAACATTTTTTTATATTATATAATTTATCGAAAAATATGTCCACATTAGTTAATTTTTTACTTTCATTAAAAATTTTGCACGCACGCTTAACAAAAGAATTAGCTTCATAAAGGGTCTTACTAAGTGGAATAAAAAACAATTTCTTATCACGGCAATGGCGCTCACGTCTACGAGGTACTCTAAACAATATTTTATTGAATAGTGAGGGGGCATCTATATAGTTATTTACTAATTTATACAACATAACGGAGTCGATGCAATCGCGGCGATCTTCTAGAGACAGAAAGTTATGTTTTTTTAAGGATTCAGTGTATTCAGAGTAAATACTGTCAGTTCTAAACTCTAGTGTTTTAATAAATTTACGCTGGATCTTTTCTATTCGCTCAATGTGGCAATTATAATAAGGCTTCCAAACAGCACAAGCAAACTCCAAATGGCTTCGGACAAAACTATTATAAAGGATCTTATAGGTAAGTGCATTTTTAAACGGCTTACCCACCCTCAGAATAATACCCAACTGTTGGTATGATTTACGTATAATTGAGTCTATATGAGGCAAGAAGGTTAATTTTGTGTCCATAATAATACCAAGATCACGGATTTGAGTAACTCTTTTGATATTTTTATGAAAAAGGCAGTAGTTGTAGTTTATTGGTTTTTTGGTTTTAGAGAAACTAATCACGTTGCATTTATCTAAATTTAAAACTAAATTATTATTATGGCAAAAAATTTCAAAATTATGCAGGTCATGTTGCAGAAGCTCACAATCTTTAATATCACGAACAACCTTATAAATCTTGGTATCATCTGCGTAGAGCAAGGAGCTGGAGTGCTGGATGTGTTTGGTGATATCGTTTATAAACAATGTAAATAGCAAAGGCCCCAAGTGTGACCCCTGCGGGACGCCAGAGGATATAAGCATACGTTTCGATGTGTAACCAGACAAGACCACCGATTGGCTCCTTCTATCGATATATGATTTGATCCATCGGAATAGATCACCGCGTATACCAAGCTGCCAGAGCTTTGACAAAAGAGTATTGTGACAAATTTTGTCAAAACATTTTGCGAAATCGGTATATACGGTGTCCACCTGACAACCGTCCTGCATTGCACCAAGGATATCATCAGTGAATACTAACAAATTTGTGTCAACCGAACGACCCCTATAAAATCCATGTTGGTTAGGAATAATATGATAACGCACTACCTCTGACAGCTGATCAGTAATAATTTTTTCGATGATTTTTCCAAAATGGCACAGCTTAGATATAGGTCTAAAGTTCTCTATATCAGAGCTTATGCGTCCTTTTGGTATAGGAGTTACCCATGCTTGCTTCCAAATTTCGGGAACGTGACCTTCGATGAGAGATTTCTTAAATAAAATTGTGATAGGCAAAGCTAAAGATGACGCACATTTTTTTATTAGCAAGGGATGTACTCCATCCGGACCTGATCCCTTGTTAACATTAATTGACTGAAGATGTTTGAAAACAAGTTTGGTGTTAATATCAATTGTATGTATGTCAACTATAGAGTTGTCGCTCGGTTCAAGGTCGCTTACATTGACAAAAGAAGTTGGCTCCTCAAATACAGAGTGGAAGTGCTCATTAAAAAGATTACAAATTTCCTCGCCATCCGAAGTCTGAAATCCCTTGTAATGCATAGTTTGAGGGTAACTTTTATTCGAAGTAATAGATTTAATATAAGTCCGAAAAAATTTTGGTTGCGACTTGATTTTATCCTCAGAAAAAGAAATAAAATTATGATAGCAGTCTTTTTCCATTTTTTCAGCCCTTTTACGCAATAGTTTAAAACTTTGATAGTCTAAAGGATTATTATATAGTTTCCATAATTTATGTAACTTACGCTTCTCATTTAGTACTTTAATAAGAGCGCGACTGTACCAGCTGGGTTTAGAAGTTGAGGATTTTATTCGACGCCGGGGAACATACGTATTAATTAACTCATTCAATAAATTATAAAATTTTGTCACACTTTCTTCCATATTCAAATTATTAAAAAAAACTGTACCAATTTATTCTAGAGAGTTCACAATTTATATCATCAAATTTTGCTACATGGAAGTTTAGGTTAAATTTAGCTGCTTGTTTCAACGGCGGAATATAAAATAAATTAAAATCTATTAATAAAGATTTATGATGTTTGTCTTCAGACACGAGCGGTTTGTCGCATGAAGAAACCATACAGTCATTATTGGCTAACACTAAATCTAGGATCCTATTATGAAAATTGAATACGTGATTATACTGTTTCAGACCAGTGATAGACAGAAACTCAAACATGCTCTGCGTTGCGTAGCTACCACTAGGAGTTAAAGATAGTTCGTCCGAATCACTAGTCTGCCACTCCGCGTCCGAGACATTAAAATCGCCTACTATTAAAAATAAATCCTCGGATTTATCAATAATTAACTGAGTTACTATCTCAAGAAAGGAAGTTAATGTATCTTTGTAACCTGGTCCTTGGGGTATGTAAATACAAGCTAAGTTAAGAAAACGTGCTCGTGTTCCATAAATCGAGGCGCGGCGGTTGTCGTGGTCTAAGGGTATAGACAGCCAAACGCAGTCGGAAAAAGCGCGCGGTGGCACGGGCCAGTCGCGGAGGAGTGGTCGGAGCTGCGCCCGCGCCGCCACCGCAACTCCCCCGCCCCGCGCCAGTCCACTGTCGGCAGCAGACCGATCACATCGAAACACATTAAAACTACTATCGAATAACTCATTGTCATGAAAATCTGAGGTCAACCAAGATTCCGTTATAAATATTATATCATAGTTCGATTGCGTTACCTGGGAGAAAAAATCATGCGTTTTTGTACGTAGCCCCCTAGTATTTTGGTAATACATATGCAAAGTTTTAGAGGTCATTTTTGATAGAAAATAAATACTTGAAAATTTTATTTCGTACACGTGAGCGACATGCCAAAAACAATTTAATTAATTTTGAAAGTGCGTGAATTCATTTTAAAATAGTTTTACATTTTGCGATAATATTTAGAATAAAAATATAGTGGAAAACAAAATAAAGGTCCTCGGCGTAACAAAAACATAACATACCTTTAAGACATAACATAATATATATAGAACAGATTATATGATAGAACACTGAAATATAACAAAAATAGCAATTTAATTCGGATAGTCACTTAATTTTATCCAAATCCTTTTCGTTAATAACACATATTGCTTTGCTAGTATCATTTTTACGTAAAAATATCTTACAGTCACGGACCCATAAATAAGAATAATTAAATTCAAATTTCAACTCGCGAGCCCGTTTTAATATAAGTTTATTAGTAGGAGTGAGGTGGTCACCGGCATAAAGCGCGAGCGCGGGTCCCGGCAGATCGATGTCGGCGGTAGTAAGGCCGCGGCGCGCGCGGACGGCAGCCAGAAGTTCATTTTTACGATTGCGTTGGGTAAACCTGACGATGATAGCTGGGTGTCGAGTAATCTTCTGCCCTTCTCTTTCTGGTGGTTGAAATCTACGGACTCGGTGAATAGTATCTACATCGCATTCCCGTAAAGAAAATCCAACTCGAGTGCACATATTCTGGAATATGGTATTTAAATTTTCTCCTTTAGAAAATGGTACACCGGATATTTCAAGGTTGTTAAGCATTGAAAATTGTCTATTTTGATTAATCTCTAATTTGAGTTGAAATATATTATCGTTGGCCTCTTCGAGTTTTTTCTGAACGTTTGATAAGTTTGGAATTTCATTTTCGACCGTGCAAATTTTATTTTCAAGCTCTTTTATATTAGCTTTCAAATGTTCTTGTTCTTGCATGATTTTAGTTGTTAAAGATGAGACATGTTCCTTAATTTCAGCTGTAATTTCGTTTTGGATTTTCTGCAAATTTTCATTGTGACTGTCAGTGAAAGTTTTAAAAAGGGACATCATTTCCCTACGAAAGTCTTCTAGTTCCTGTTTTATAATGCAGTCTTGCTCGGTTTGCTTACGCTTACGTAAAGTTGCTTTCTTTTCAACATCCTTAGGCTTAGTAAGGTCTGTATTCGATCCTTCTTTACGGTTCGATTCTGAGGGCGGGGAGCGTATTGTACTCATGTTAACCTCAAATAAAAGTATGATTTATTAAACTATAAAAAATGTTATTTTTTTACTTTTTATTTTTTTATATTAAATAATTACATATGCTGTGAAACTCTATAATTGGCTAGACCTTTGCTTTAAGATAGGTAACTGATGAAATATATAATAAGCTGTTGTGTTTCCGAATAAATAAATAAAAAAATTGAAAAATGAACGTAATTATAATCCGACCTTATACCAAGTTTAATAATAAGGCCGTTAAAGATTATTAGAGCCATCTGTGGTAGAGCATAACTTTAATACTTACATGTAAGCAAAAATTTAAAAAAAAAATTTTTTTCCATTCACACATCTTTATGCTGTCCGAATTAAGTTTTTTAAAGAACTTGTGTTATGGATACTACACAATGATTGCTCACTGTGGATAATCATTGTGTAGTAAATATATAGATACTACACTGAAATTAAACTAACGAAATATATAAACATACAGATTGATAATAAAAATATTACAAATAAACATCCAAGGCTTGATATGACTAATATCTGTGTTCATCCCACAAATATCCTCCGCCACCGGGATTTTAACCTAGGACCCCTGGTAAAGAAGGCAATACCTATATGTTACAGCTACACCAGCTAGTCGTCATCAATAAGATATTATAAATTATTATAAAATCACATTGATTGTAGTTCTTGTTAGATATTTACTTGTAAATTTTAGTTTTTTTAAATTTTGGTTCTTGTTTTGTCTAAATCATCAAACAGTTCACCGACACACATTTGTGTTGCTTCGCATGCAAAGTTCTTTTGTTCAATAGGGCCGCCAGACTTTTGAAAACACGTTGAAAACCAATGCTTCTAACCAAGGTTAAGGAAGGTTAAGCTGTTGTCAACCAATTTCGAGTCATCCACACTGTTACAAACGGTGGTTTCCAACAAGGAGACAAACAAGAACACAAGTCAAGGTCACGCCCCTTAATCGTCAGTGTGCTCTGATCTCTCGCGTTGGCAACATCTTCGCGATGGCAGTTTTGTCAGTTTTGTTTTGTACGCAATTGAGGATACAAAGAAGGAAAGGTTGAAACGCAGGATAAAAAGCTACAAAACTCGAGTCATTTCTAGTTATAGTTACATAGTAAAATATACAATAACAAGCGTACACACTGTCCTAAAAACAGACATACATCTCTACATAGATAACGCTAATGCATATCCTTTGCGTGTCCGAACCCCGACCAAGCATCAAGGTTGGTCGCCTCTAGATTTAATATGTATTGTAATATGCCGACCACCGATACTTTTGACGACCACTATGGCGTTGGGGTAAAACCTATCTGCCTCAGACGCCAGTGGTTGCGGGTTCGATCCCCGCACAGAACCAGAAAAAAAAATGTTCCGTGTCTGGGTGTTTATCTATTTATGTATTTATATACTAGGTTCCCCCCTAGTTCGCTATATGGTATCCCATAACACAAGCTATGCTTACTTTGGGGCCATGTAGTTGGTGTGATTGTCTGGGGATTTTATTATTATTATTATTTTATTATATGCGTGTATGTATGTCTGCTAGAAAATCGAGTCCACAATATCAATATCGTTCTTAATAATCGATTTCATCGGCGGTATCGGCGTCTCTGAATCTTTTTGTATTTTCCAGTAATAAATATCAGCTGTGACGTCACAATAGGTCTTAAAAAGTCGGCACGCTTGGTTCGAATACAAATCGTGGCACTTGCGTTGTCTATGTAGATGTATGTTTGTGATTCTAAACACCGCCGTTTCCAACCCGCCAAGGTCATGTAATTTGGTTGTCAACAGCCGTCTTCACTGTTGGAAACACGTTGTAAACTAGCAAGGTCACCTTGGTTTGATGTTTTGTTTACAACAGTGTAGTTGGGCTTTAAACGTAAGCCATCATAATAGTTTTCTTAAGAAACAACAAAATTTGTTTTGAAAGCAATAAAACAATTAAAATCTTGTTGTTTTCTAGTTTGAAAATAAGATGAGTAAAATATAGAACAATAGATTAATGAGTTAACAGGAAACGGCTTACGCCTTTCAGCTTAGTTTGCTCGCAAATCTCACACCCTTCATTTAAATCTTTATTGACCTACTAAAACACATTTGCTTAGAATACTGAAAATTTATTTTTGTTATGGTTTTTAGCTAAGCATATAAGTATTTAATAAACGAAAAATGACTTATAACATCATGTAAGAAGAGGTTTGACTTTCAGAAACTTTGTTTGTCATAACTTCATTCACGAATAATAAAAACAAGACAAAAATATAAAGTAACTGAAAGTTAACAAAATCGAATTCCAATAACGTTGAAACCATATCAATGGATTACAATTTAATACTATTTAAAGACCTTATTTATATGATTCAATCAAGTGTAATAAAAAATTGTAGATTAACCAAATGGTGAATGGTGTTTTTGAAAATCAAGTAAAGCTTTGGAGTCCATAAAAACTGAGTTGTGAGTCAGCCGTTCACACCAGAACTGTACTTGCAGGCGCAAGAAATGCTAAATCAGGGGCTATCCATTAGAAAAATTGGGAAGGAGTTGGGATTCGATGAATCAACCGTACGGAAGAGGTGGGTTACCCCTTCAGTAAATTATTACGAGTTAGGAATCACTAACAATCTTTGATTCTGAATGTCGATTTGATTTCTTACAGGTTGAAAAAGGAAGGCGGCGCCAGAAAACTGGGCCGGTTCACAACAACATCCACTCATTTGCAAGAAAAGGATATTGTAGATCACTGCCGAACCTTGAACCATATGTTTTATGGTGTTTCCTTCAAAACGCTCCGAATTCTTATATTCAAATATGCTGAAGAAAACAAGATTCGACACAACTTTAATAAAGAAAAGGGAATGGCAGGGAAGGATTACACAATTTCTTTCATGAAGAGACACAAATTAAGTTTGCGAACTGCGAGAAAAACGTCAACGTCAATGGGTTTTAATCGCAATCAAGTGGAAGGTTTTTTTGTTAACCTAGAACCGGCTTATCAAAAATACAAGTTTGCTCCTGGTTCCATATACAACATGGACGAAACTGGAATTCAGACTGTTCCAGACAAACTTCCGAAAATTGTGTCCGACCAGGGCCAGAAAGAAGTAGCTAAAAATGTAAGTGCCGAACAAGGCCAAACAGTTACCGTTATCTGCTGCCTCAACGCCAACGGTGGCTACATTCCGCCCTATTTTATATTCAAAAGAAAGAGGAAAAATCCTCTTTTAATAAAAAATGGCCCGGTCGGCTGTAAGATGGCGGTCACTGACAAGGGATATGTTGACACTCCTACATTTATTAAGTGGTTAAAACACTTTGCAGAACATGCCAAACCCACTCCGGAAGCTCCTTTTCTTCTTATACTGGACAATCATGCCTCGCATGTTTCAATCGAATCAATATCTCAGGCTGAAGCATTGAATGTGGTTATGCTCAGCTTGCCACCCCATACCAGCCACAAAACTCAGCCACTCGACCGGGTGTTTTTTAAACCCCTCAAAACCTACTACAACGAGGTCACGGATTCGTGGCAATCGTCCCACCCCGGGCAGGTAATAACAGTTTATCATGTCGCTGAGGTCTTTAACCGGGCTTATGAAATAACAGCTACCATTGAAAAAGCAACTGCCTCCTTCCGCGCAACGGGAATCTTTCCCTTGGACCCCGGGGTTTTCTCAGATGCTGATTTTCTTCCGAGCCAGGTGACGGATCAAAGTCCGGAAGAAGATGATATCGTTAAAGAACCAATGCTAGATTTTGGCGACGATAACTGTGATGCCGTTCCCGATTGCCTTGTTCCTGAGCCTTCAGTGCTGCCTCAGGCTCCTACGTCAGTACTTGACCAAAGCCCGGAGGAAGATTTCGTCCAAGAACCAACACTAGACTTTGGCAACGATAACTGCAATTCAGCTCTCGACTTCCCTGTTCCTGGACCTTCAAGGCTGCCTGATCCTGTTCTTTCAGCTCTCGACTTCCCTGTTCCTGGACATTCAAGGCTGCCTGTTCCTTCAGCTCTCGACTTCCCTGTTCCTGGACCTTCAAGGCTGCCTGATCCTGTTCCTTCAGCTCTCGACTTCCCTGTTCCTGGACCTTCAAGACTGCCTGATCCTGTTTTATTTACTGATTCTCCTGGACTTGTCTCCACGTCATCTCTTGTGTCAGTTGTGTCTCCAGCAGACATATTACCTCTTCCCAAAGCAACACGACGTAAGCGGAGCGGAAGAAGTTAAAAGTCGACACTTCTAACATCTTCTCCGCACAAGAAAGCCCTTCGGGACAAAAAATTACAAGCTGAAAGGTTGGTCAAAGAAAGAGAAGATCGTAAAATTAAAAATGCAATGAAACGGAAAGACAAGCTCAAGATGGCAGCAAAGCAGAAGAAGAAGCCACCACGTAGACTTCAGTTTGATTCAGATGACTCAGTCTCAGTCTATTTCATGTGGAACTTCGGTCTACAACGAGTCAGAATCTGACAGTGATCAGAAGATGGAAGAATCGTCTGAGCGGATGGTGCCCCTAAAGAGGTGCATAGGCGAATTTTGTACCGTTCTATATGAAAAAAACTGTTTCCAGGAGTTATTAGTGGCGTTTCAGAAACCCTGCCACTGTATCATCAATGGTGAAAGCTGGAAAATTATGGAAATGGCCCGACCGGCCTGACATTCTCGATTATGAATGGGGATCAGTCGTTTCGAGTATAAAGGAGCCAAAAAAAATCAGCACAACCCGAAATGTTTATTCAGTCAGTGAACTGGAATGGTTTTACTCATAACTGTGAATAAATAAACTGATTTAAGTTAATTTTTCCGTGTATTTCATTTCAATGGGGCAAAGATCCGCAGCTGCGGACAATTGCCCCGCATCTGCGGAAGTTTACCCCAAACAGTGGGGCAAAGGTCCGCAAAGGCAAGGTTGTCTACCTTTCCTTTTTTTTTCCTAAATGGTGCTTATTTCGCTAGTAATAAACTTTGTGCTTCTGCAATATTTTTAATTCAAATAAATAGGAAAACATCATTAAAAGTGTTGAATTCTTAAATATAATGCACTGTTAGATAGTCTACACCTGCCAGCATTACTTTCCTTAACTATTATCACTGATATTCACAAGTTCACAAACAAAGAAACAATGGAAGATATGAAAAAATCTATTAACAACATGCAGGTACTTTTTGCATCCAGAATGGCTAATTTTGAGCGAAATTGAATATAGGATATATTCAATTTCGCTTCACCTGGTAACATAGCGCAAGATTTCACTGATTTTAAAAAGTTTATCCATGCAGCTATGTTAAACCTGCAAATGCAAGTTGATTTCTTAGCTAAAGAATGCGACCGCTTGGAAATGTATAACCGTCGCAAAGTCCTGTTACTGCATGGTGTTCCTGAAGCTGAACATGAAGATCCTGTTTCTGTGGTGAGTCAAATATTCTTGGACAAAATAAAAGTTGCTAATTTTCCTCTTCAAAACATCACACGAGCCCAAAGACTTGGAATCAATATGGATGGTAAACCAAGACCTTTTATTATTAAATTCATCAACCAAGAGTCACGTAACCAGATATGGTTTGCAAAAACATCACTAAAGGGGTCCGGAATCACTATCTCGGAATTCCTAACTAAAGTTCGACATCAGACGTTTATGGCCGCTCGACAGCGTTTTGGTATAACAAAACGCTGACAGGTGACAGATTGGCTGAAGCTGACACTTGATAATTGATATTCGGTATCACGGTTCGGTATTGAGTTTTCTATCGTTGCCTACTTCAGTCAGCTGCGTTCGAAAACAATAATCTAATTTTATTATTTCTTTGTATGTATCTTTTTTGTCTTTTTTTTTGTTCCGTTTTAAATCAGTTTTTTTTTTAGTTTTATATTTGCGAATGCTGACAGGTTGGATAATCGTACTTGAATTGTTTAACTTTCGTAATATTTATTAATTCTCATACTCTGTTTTAATCCTACGATTGTAATACTTTAAAGTAACTTTTATTTTGTAAACCACCAGCTGGCAGGTAGTTGAAAAGTTGGTCTACTTTAATTATTTCAGTTTATTATTATTTTACTCGGGTTTATTAAATTATTATCTTGTTAACATTGTATTTAAGTATATATTTAATTACCCGTTTAATTCTTTTTTTAAATATTTATCTTGTTTATTTATGTACTTACTTTGTTTCTGAAAGAACTTCACTCGGGCATTTAGGTACTGTTTAGTCAGATATAATGGATGAAGACTCTTTTTATTCCTCGCGCTCTTCCATAAGCACATCTTCTGATGATTGTTGCACACTGGCTGAAAGCCTAAAGCATGTTTTTGACGCTCATAAAAACAATTTTAATGCCTGTCACATTAATGCTCAGAGCATACCTTCGCATCACAATGAGCTGTTAGAAACATTTAGGGGCAGTAATTGTCAGGCGATACTTGTTTCTGAATCTTGGCTAAAACCTAGTCTTTCTTCTACATCTTTTTCAATTCCTGGCTACAATTTGATTCGAAACGATCGTACTAACGTAAGGGGGGGAGGTGTCGCTATCTACCTTAAAAAAGGCCTTACATATAAAATAATCTCTCAATCCCCTTCTGTATATAGCGCAGCCGAGTATCTCTTCCTTGAACTTGAAATAAACAGGGTAAAACTTATCTTAGGTGTAGTATATTGTCCACCGCTAATAAATTATTTCTCCGATTTAGAAACAGCATTAGAGAATATATCACTTAAAACTACTCACAGGATTATTATGGGAGATTTCAACACCTGTATCGTTGAAGATAACTCCCGCTCACTTAGACTGCGAAACATTATTAAATCAAATTGCCTGACAATTATGCCAACGACAGCAACTCATCATACACAAAACTCCTCGACTTTCTTAGATCTCATGATGGTGTATTTTGAAAGCAAAGTCTTACAGTTTGGTCAGTTTTCAGCCCCGGGGTTTTCGAAGCATGATCTAATTTTTCTAGTTTATAAATTAAAGCCCCCGCGTTAGAAGCCTCAAGTCATTCCAATGCGTAATTTCAAAAATATTAATATCGAGAATTTAAATAGTGATGCCGCTATAGACTGGAACCCACTGTACGATGCACCGTCAATAGATGACAAACTAAAAATATTTAACGTAAATATCATATCCTTATATGACAAGCATGCACCTCTTCGACCAGTAAAAATCAAAGGTACACCGGCAAACTGGATTACTAGTACTGTTCGAGACGCCATGAAAATCAGAGATCAGGCCTATCAGAAATATCGTAGGGTACGGTCTGATGATAATTGGAGTAAATTTAAAATTGCAAGAAATAAATGTAACCAGATCTGTCGGTCTTCAAAACGCAAATTTATCTTTGATAACCTTCGTAATGGTTCTCCTGCTCAGATGTGGAAGTTTATCAATTCACTTGGAATTGGTAAAGGTCAAAATGATGCGAATACCACTTTGTTCAAACCCAATGAGTTAAACAAACATTTTTCCTCAACCACTTTATTAAATAACTCCACCAGAATCAATACAATTCGTCAATTATCGGACTTGCCTAAACCAACAAACTCTTTTATTTTATACAGGAGAGCCTGTTACCCAAGCCGAAGTTCAGAAACTAATTAATTCTGTCGACTCCAATGCTGTTGGATGTGATGGTGTTAGCAGGAAAATGATTATGCTTCTCCTCGAACATCTTCTACCCGTCATTACATTTATTTTAAACTTTTCGTTGGAATCGGGGGAGTTTCCATCTATTTGGCGAAAAGCCTTTGTACGACCAATTCCAAAAAAATTGAACCCTACTAACCTCAATGATATCCGGCCTATTTCGATTCTACCCTTTTTGTCTAAAATTCTAGAGGCTGTGGTTCACAAACAGGTTCTGAATTTCCTCAGCACAAACAGGTTACTAAATCCATTTCAATCAGGATTCAGGTCAGGTCACAGTACATCGACTGCTTTACTAAAGGTTACTGATGACATGCGCAAAGCAATAAAAGAGACTCAAGTATCCATTCTTGTCCTTATAGACTTCTCTAATGCTTTTAACTGTGTCGACTTAGAAATACTTCTAACATGTTTGTCCTCTCTTAATTTTTCTTCTCTTTTTTTTTTTTTTTTTTATATTGTAAGGATAGGACGTTTGTCTTCCATGCCACCTGATGGAAAGTGCGCATGAAGACTATGGTGTTACACGTCCATCCACGAGAAACCTATTCACTCGACACTTAAAAGTTCCAGGACTGTAGTGGTCAGGAAAAACAGACGCAGGCAGATTGTTCCACACCTTGGCAATCCGTACCAAAAAGGAACTATCGAAGCGTTTTGTTCGACTTCTTGGTATATCCACTATATACGGATGGAAATTCTGTCTGCGTCTGGTAGTCCGGTGGTAAAAAGGGGTGGGTTCAATTTGGTCAAAAAGAGCACTCGCACACTCACCAAAATGTAGCCGATAAAATACTGTCAAACAAGCAACCTTACGACGATGCTCTAGCGTCTGCAATTTTTTATTTGTAAGGTTGTTGTTATTTATGATTTTTCGGGCTCTTCGGTCAACAGAGTCTAGCGCTTCGAGCTGGTATTTGGCAGAACCATCCCAAAGGTGACTACAGTACTCCATGCAAGACCTCACTTGGGCTGTGTATAAGTTGAGGAGCCGTTCAGGGCTGAAGTACCGCCGGACCTTCGAGATGATACCCAATTTTTTGGAAGCCGTTTTTGCCATAGTCTCAATTTGTTGTCCGAAGTTTAATTTGGACGTTATAGTGACGCCCAAAAGCCCTAGTTGGTCGGTGATGGGAACAGATACATTCTGGAAAGTGGGCGTAAGAGTAAAGGTGCTCTTTTTTGCGGAGAATAGACACGCTTGTGTTTTGGAGGCGTTGAATTTGACCAGGTTAGATTCGCCCCAATCGGACACATTCCGCAAGGTCGAATCAACGCGCTCAATCATAGACTCTCTCAAAATCTGGATTTCATGGGCGCTCGTTCGCGCATTGGATATATATCTCTCAACAACAGTGCTGTCATCAGCATATCCAATAATGCCTGGTGTTAGGAGGTCATTAATGTGCAGCAAGAATAAAGTTGCAGAGAGAACAGATCCCTGAGGTACCCCGGCATTAATTGCCATTAGGTCAGAGGAGTAGCCATCTAAGACTACTCGAATCGACCGTTCCCTCAGAAAATCAGATATCCAGTCGCAGAGCCCGGTCGGTATGCCATATGCTGGAAGCTTGCTTAAGAGACCATCATGCCAGACCCTGTCAAAGGCCTTGGAGATGTCTAAGGATACAGCTATTGCTTCACCATGACCCTCCAAGGCCTCACTCCATAAGTGTGTGGCATACACGAGAAGATCGCCGGTCGAGCGTCCACTGCGGAAACCATATTGGCTATCGCTTAGGAGCTCGTTAGTCTCAAGGTATGCCAGGAGTCGATTGTTCAATACACGTTCCATGACTTTACAAAGTATGGAGGTGATTGAAATTGGTCGATAGTTGACAGGATCAGCACGGCTTCCCTTCTTCGGTACTGGTTGTACGTTAGCCAGCTTCCAGGATTTGGGGACTTTACCAGATTCCAAAGAGAGTCCATACAGACGCGTCAAAACGGGAGACAACTCAGCTGCGCAGCGTTTCAACACCACTGCAGGAATACCGTCTGGACCGCTAGCCTTATTCTCGTCTAGGTGCAGCAAGCACTTAAGAACCTCCTTTTGTCGAATATGAACGGTACCCATTGTAGGACCGAACTGAGGTAATTGGGGTGGGATTTTACCTTGGCTATCTAGACGAGAATTTTCCGCAAAGATACTGGCAAATAAATCCGCCTTTTCCTTAGCGGTGTGGGCCAGAGAACCGTCAGGTTTCCGCAGAGGCGGCAGCGACGGGCGACAAAAGTTCGTTTCGACCGACTTGGCGAGGGACCAGAAAGCTTTGCTTCCCGAGGGGTATGACGCTATTCTGTCTCCAATACAGCCTATGTGGGCGAAACGAGCTCTTTTGATCACCTTCTTGCAGGACTGGGCGGCAGCATTGTACCTCTTCTTGTGTTCATGCGAATCCACGGCTTTGCTTCTGCGAGCGGTTGCCCAGGCTTTGTACGCTTCTCGCTTACGCTTTTCAGCGGAAAAGCATTCAGCACTAAACCATGGGCGAGCTTTGGTTTCAAGGGATAGATCAGCGTAGGGAATGAAGAACTCCATTGCTTGACCTATCACACTTGAGACTGCATCAGCGCAGCACGATGGATCGGTTGATGTAAAACAAGCTTGCCGCCACGGATAAGATGCGAAAAAATGTCGCATTTCATCCCAATCTGCCGACTTGTAACGCCATACTCGCCTAGAACCACTTGGTCGGGTGTCAGGTGGCGAGTACTGCGATACAGATTTCACCAGACAGTGATCGGATGTCCCTAAGGGTGCAGTGACGGACACCGAATACCTGTCCGGATCGGTTGTCAGCAGAAGGTCCAGGCAGTAAGCAGTGTGTCCAGCAACGTCTGGGATGCGCGTAGGCTCGTCAACAAGCTGAGAGAGGCCATGAGTGAGCGAAAACTTAAAAGCCTCTCTACCAGCATGGTCAGTGTCCTGAAACGGGTATAACCACTGACCGTGGTGTGCGTTAAAATCCCCCAGGAACACCAACTGCGCTGTGGGAAAACGTTGCTGAACCTTGTCCGCTGTACTGCTGAGATAGTCCATAAGCCTCGTTGTCTCCCGATCTCCGCTGTGTGACCGATAAATACCAGCGTATACCATTTGGTCTAGGCCGGTATCTATGTGAACCCACATAACTGAAAGGTCCGGCACTTCTAAGTAACGGAGACGCTGACAACAGATCTTGTCACTGGCATACATGCACACCCCGGCGTGCGGGTGGAATTTGGACTCCAGGATGTAACCTGGGTAACAAAGGTATGCCGAGTCTGACGGATCACAGATCTGCGTCTCCGTTAGGAAGAGTAAGTGGGGTCTCTCCGTCTCGAGGTGGTGGTGGACATCATTGAGATTGGAGTGCACTCCTCGGATGTTACAGAAGTGCACTTTAAACGAGAGGAAGTGCAACCGCTGTGTTACCTTACTCTTCTTTGGACCTTTCATTAGTTTTGGAGTGGAGTGAATAGGGAGGAGAACAGAAGTTGAGTGAAGCGCTGCAAATGGAACCAAGCAACTCGATAGGGGTGACGCACCATTGGGAAACTCGCTTGGAGACTGCGGGGACGCCCGAACCCCCCCGAGTTCGCCATCGGGTCCTCTCAAACCGGTCGCCAGCCGGCACGATGGAGCCTCCCGGGATTTTTCGCGAGGTGGCGGGGCAGCCTTTTGCATGTGGCTGGCATGCTACTTGGGCCCCCTACTACCTGCGGTCGGCCAGCGGTGCACCGTGCTTCGGATCCCGCTACCCTCCAAAACGAGTTACCCGGTGAGTCATTATCCTACGAGTTGTAAACAGTTCTCCGATGCAGCACGATTACTCAGACCTATCCTCCTCAATGGCTACACTAGACATCATGCCGGAACGCAACTAGGTTACTTGGCGGCATGGTTTTGTCTAGTGGGTGGTGACAAGCCACGGCCGAAGCCTACCACCAGATTTTACTGCTCGTTTAGCACCACCCAGGGACCACGTACAAGGCATCGAGGGCTAAACCTTGCGGACGCGAGCAGATTTCAGTCCCCAAAAATTCCTTAGGATGGTTTTCATCGTATCTCCATGGACGTCAGCAGACGGTTCGTATCGGTCAGACTACGTCTGATTGGTGTGACCTCTTTGCTGGTGTACCACAGGGTGGTATCCTTTCTCCTATACTTTTCTCGGTTTTTATAAATCACATTACTTCAACATTATCCCTGTGCATTTCATATTTATGCCGATGATCTCCAAATTTATGCGTCAACTAATACTATAAATTTGGATTCGACAAAAGCGCTTATTAATCGAGACCTTGACGCAATAAATGAGTGGTCGAACAACTTTGGTGTGAAGGTTAATCCGCTGAAATGCCAGGCCATCCTGATTGGTAGCTCACGGGTTTTATCCCACACTAATATTTCAGCTGTACCTTCTATAATTCTCGACAAAACAATTATTATTTCATCCTCTGAAGTCAATGACCTGGGCCTATTGATTGACTCACATCTTTGCTGGACTCCCCATGTTACTGAAGTATGTCGAAAGGTTAACTTTTCACTACATTCACTTAACCGTCTAAAAAACTTTCTCCCTGTTTCAGTAAAAACTATGTTAGTGCAATCATTAGTTATACCAATTATTGATTACGCTGATTCATGTTATCTAGATATTAATGAAAAACATCTAAATAGACTTGATCGTATGCTGAACAACTGCATTAGGTTTGTGTTCAACCGTCGTAAATTCGACCACATCACTGCTGACCGACAGTCCCTGAAGTGGCTTCCTATTCGCGGACGAAGAGACACTCGCTTACTTTGTCTTCTATACTCCGTGCTATTTGATCCCAATTATCCTGATTACTTAAAAAGTAAATTTTCATTCCTCTACGAAACTCATGACAGACCATTGCGATCATTCGAATCCCTGTTGCTCAGCACTCCTGTACACAAAACGACTGCTTACTCTCATTCCTTTGCTGTTAGAGCGGTGCATCTTTGGAATTCCCTCCCTCTAGAGATCAAAAAATCACCTAGTAAGATTTCTTTTAAAAAACGAGTTAAGAGGTTTTTCCTAGAAAAATTGTGATTATATTTATACCTATTCCCATATTCTAAAACATAACTTATTTTTAAAAACTTATTAGACCCTTGCTTTCTATTTATGTACCTATATTAAAACTTACCTATTTATATATTTAACCTAATTTTATTTAATATACAAATTTACTTTGCCCACCAACTCAATCTTCAACCCTAAGGTTGGCTGGTAGATAATGCCATGTGGCATTAAGCCCACCTGTACAATGGAATGTGTACGAATAAATAAATAAAAAATATATTGTAGCACATATATTAAGATTTCCAGTGAAGCCAAAACCTGTAGGACCTTTTACTTATTGGGTGAGAAAAAAGGTTGAAACCTAAAATTGCGGATCTTTGCCCCACCCTACCCTACATATCAAGATAAGTGAACAATTACTTTAAGGCCGGCTCCACACGTTGGCTCCAACGTTGGCCCTAACGCCACTCGTCCAACGTGTGTATCTAGAAATCAGCATTGGCCCCAACGTTGGAGCGATCGTTGGTAGTTGGCCGGCGAGTGTCGGTTTTATCAAAGGGATCTGTGCCAACGTTCGGGATCCGTCCACATATTGGTGACTTGCTCATTCCTGTTGTAGCTCGCGTCGAGTGCGTACGAGTACATCGAGATGTCGTCACCAACAGAATCGCGAACCACATGGACAAATGAAAAAGTGATAGAATTTTTAGAACTTTATCAGGGACATCCAGTAATATGGAACGCATCTCGAAAGGATCATAAAAATAAAAATTTAATAGCCGATGCATGGCGCACTATCCAACAGGATATGGGAATGATTTACTCGATTGAAGAATTAAAAAAAAGCGAGAATCAGTGATGAGCACATATCGCCTTTATAGAAAAAAAAAAATGTGACTCTACTCGTTCTGGTTCCTCGACAGACTATATTTTTAAACCGAATTGGTTCGCTTATGATCTAATGGACAGTTTTCTTGCTCCGATTTATAATAAATCAGATACAGTTACTATTAATACAGAGGTAAGTAAAACATTAATTAATTATTACTTTTATTTATTAACTTATATATTCAAAAACAAAATCATTACAATGACAATTTGGTTGGTAGTGTTGGTACTAATTAAATCAACAAATTTTAGGTAGGTACGTTATTCATTTAATGTGAGTAAAGGTATGATTCATTTCGTATTTCTCTTGCATTTTCTGTTGTTCTTATTGGTATTTGATCTAGTGATCTTAATTATTGCTCTTGTAAAACATTATGTACGTTACCCTCTGGCATATAAATATGTCGAGAATGCTCGCTGTTTTTAAAAAAATTATGAAGTACAACGCAAGTGAGTGTTATAATAGATTCTTTTGCGGGCTGTAGCAGCATATTGGTTTTTAACACTCGAAACACCGATGTCATTATTCCAAATGCACATTCAATTCAATAGTCGACTTTCTATTTTGAATTTTGAATTTTCTATTTTGTGAGCCAGCTGCCGGTGTTCCAGAAAACGGTTTCATGATTCGTTAAGATAATGCAAAAGCTCCATCTGCCACAAAAATATAGGGTACAGGAAGATGTTGGTCAGGTAAAGGAGTGTCTTCCGGAAAATTGGAGTCATTAAATACTCCTCCGTCACTCATCCGTCCATGCGTTCCTACGTCGGCAAATAAAAAGTTGTAGTCACTATCAGCTACTGCTAGTAATATTATACTGAAATTATGTTTATAGTTATAGAACTCTGATCCACTATTAATAGGTGACTCTATTTTGATGTGTTTGCCATCTATAGCACCCAAACGACCTCGTAGTATCAATCGACGACCTCGGCGTTACATTTGACGATAAATTAATTTTTGACCTTCATGTAAACAAAATCGTAAACAAAGCATCAAAAGCTCTCGGATTTGTCATGAGGACGGCCTCAGAGTTCAGCAATATAAAAACCTTAAAAATATTATACTGCGCATTTGTTCGGAGTCAGCTTGAATATGCTTCATCTGTATGGAACCCCCAATACAATTAATATGTAGACCGAATTGAAGGTATACAGAAGAAATTCTTGCGATTTCTTTAATACAAGGCTAAGACATATGATACCGATTACATATCTCGATGTAAGCGATACCATTTTCTTACATCGAGATATGTAAGAGTTGAGCAGGCGAAGGCAGATAGCAGACATTTGTAATGTAGTAAAGATTATTAATAATGCTATAGACGTACCAGAGTTCTTGTCTATGGTTGGTATCTGCGCGCATACGAACTCACTTAGAAATCCTACATTGTTACACGTCCTCCCCGCAGGTACTAGCTATAGGCAGAACTCGTTCATAATTAGATCGTGCAACCTCGTGAACAAGGCGCTGCTGAGACTGAACAACCTGATGTGTTTCTTGCCAGTGTCCCAAGTGTTAGAGCGGCACTCTCTAGGGAATTCTTTTTACCTCAATAATACTAAGTTATTTTCTGTACTTTTTTATTTTTATTTTGTTCATGTGCATTTATTTCAATTTGAGTATTGTTTAAAATTCTATGTTATTGATTATATGTATATGTAATAATACCTAATAATAAGTATTTATTTCGTTGCGTATCTGGTTTTAAACAAGAAAAAAATATTGCAACATTTAATCTTTGTGTACTTTTCTTAATTTTCCATGTAAGTTTATTTGTTTGTGAAAACTGCTTATTGGCCTTATTTTTCTATTGTTCAAATTATATAATTAATAGCTGTAAGTTTTCCGTAAATAAATAAATAAACAATGTGGGAATTGCCATTTTGTTTCAAAATCACTAGCAATTTTAAGCCATTCCTGTTCACTTTGAGGCATCTGAAACAGAAAAAAATAAATGGAAATTAACTTGTGGTGTTTTAATTTCAGACTTTGGAGTTTCGTAACGAGGACAGCATTCAAGATAATAGTAATTTGTTAACTGGCGATAATTCATCTACTTCCACATCAGTCAAAAAACGACGAGAATCAGAAATTTCGGAAGTACGAGCCCAAATGAAGACAGCTGTAAATGTCCTTAAAAATATCTCAGAGCGACCGCGCACTGAAGTGGATGAGGTAGATTTATATTGTCAACTACTGGCCAAAAAAATTAAAAAATTTAATGAGCAAGAAAGGGAGATTATAATGCACGATATTGACGAACTTATTTATCAGAAGCGAAAGGACTTCTACATAAATATTAGAAGCCCTGCTAGCTGCAGCTCCTATGCAACATCTACCCCGGATGACTTGGCAGCTACACTATCTCCTTCATTACAGATATTAACATACGGTACGAGTACGACTCCAGCTACCGTGCGTTATGCACCTACATCATCCCCTTCATCTCAAGTGTTACCGAGTACTGTATATCAGGTTGCTGATAATTATAGTGATTATACAATAGTACAACCACATAATAGCCAAGAAGAATATGTGACAAACACTTCCACCTCCTCCAACTCTACTCAAAATGTAAGAATTATCTCAAATTACATTGTTTCACAGGCACTTACTCTCTCTAAGTTACAAAACAATAATTAAATGCTACTGAAAAACTTGATTACTGTCAATAAACGTTTTTTTGCTTTCTAATTATGGTTTTATTTAAAAAAAAATTGTATAAAAATTACCTTTACAAAAGAACGTAATGCCTTGCATAGTGCTTTACAGAATTCGGTCACGATCAATGATATAACTTGTGGGGAAATCCTGAATAAGTAATGAAGACTTTTAAATGAATCTCCAGTTGCTAAAAATCTAAGTGTCACAGCAAGGCGTACTTTCGATGGTATCGATTCTCTGAATACCGTATCTTGTTTTTTTATTCTTGATCCAATCAACTAAAGAAGGTATTCGAAATCTATTGAAGACACACGACAAAAGTTATCGAACTGTCCTGAGGGCTCTTGATTTAAATTGTTCAACAATCGGGTTCCATCATATCTGAAAAAGATTTATTAATGACACATAATTAGATAATGTAATATAAAACTGCGTTATTAAACTGCTAGAATGGAGTTTTGGTCTATACTTACTGGTACCGTGTTTTATGATGCGTCGTCATCCACCATCTTCTTTGACGTGACTTTTTCTTTTTTTCAATAACAAATATAAATTACACGCACTCAGTACTGTAAAAGCGCTTAGAGCAATTTCGATTTCGGTATCAGACATCTTCACTTCTTCACATTGGCCCTGTCGGAAAGGAACTAGTACGATAGCCAACGTGTGTACGCTTCACCAAACTAACGGACCAACGTCGGTATCAGCGTTGGGGCCAACGTGTGGAGCCGGGGTAAGGAATGCAAAAGGACAACCACTTTGGCGATGGGGTAAACATATCTGCCTCAGACGCCAGTGGTTGCGGGTTATATTCCCGCATGGAACAATAAAAAAAATTTCATGTTTGGGTGTCTAGGAACCTAGAATATAAATTTATGTACTTATATTCTAGGTTCCTCCAAACATTTTGTTTGAATCCCTAGTTCGCTACATGGTATCCCATAACACAAGCTGTGCTTATTTTGGGACCATGTAGTTGGTGTGATTGTCTGATGATTTTATTTTTATAGTGTATTTTTTAAAGTTCTGATGCAAATGTTAAGTTTAAAAATCCAGAAAATCTTTTATAGGCACTAAAAGCAAAGTCAGCACAGCGTTATTATTCACTGTAAACTGATTAGAATAACTAATTCAACTTTAAAACAATACAGCACTTGAGACATACATATTATTACGTAACGACTTTACTACGCGCGCATATAAAAATACCACTAAGAATGAAAAATAATAGACTGGTATTGTATTATTACTTAAACTTATCGAAGAACAAAGCGTGGGCGTGGCAAACAAGGCGGTGCCTCGAAAAAATAGTCAGAAACGACGCAAGCGAATATCGCCTAAGGGTGGTCGACCTCCAACTTCCGCGTTTGTACTATGATAAATGATTGCAAAGTAGAATAACTGAAAACTGGAATGATGGAATAGTATCGATATTTAAATAATAGCATAACTGTTTCCACAACATAAAAATAAAATATAAATTAAAGTCACTTACATTTTGTGGATAGAAGATCTGGTAAAGTTGTACTGGTATACTGGTAAGCTCGATAGCTCTCGGGATGAGTATGTGTGGTGGAACTAGGATAGACCAGCTCTTAAATAATGATAAATCTACGCCATAGTCCCCAAATATGGAATAAGCCACGCGCTAGTAAAATGCAGTGTCAGATCACTGGCCGTAGACGTCCACATACAAAATTAAGTATAATTTTAAATTAAGTATAAAAAGACAAAGTTATATTTTAAATCTATTCAATTATTTGCATCTGACCTGTAAAGAGTTAATCAAACAATGTCGGTAAGTTATTTATTATGTATATTAATTAATTCTAATAGAATATATTTTTTGAACAGACTTATTTATTCATCATAATTACATTAATATAATATAAGTAGGTATACTTGTTATGTAGGTTATAAGGAGATTGAATAAGACCACACAGCTGAGCTTAGACTGACTTTGTTATCCAGCGTTCTGATGATATATATGTTTGTGAATATAAAACTACCCACAACCCCCTTCTTTACATGGTATACACCGTGAAGTACCGCTTGTTTATAAAGCTTAGGTATCAGTAATACAATTAATCAAACAAAAAAAAAATAATAAAAATAAAACAATAAAATCAAACCAAATTAAAATTAAATATGATGCTATTATTCCTTCATGCATTTTATAACTCCAGAAAAAACAAAGAATTTATAATCAAATAATTTTCACATATAAATTATATTAATAGGTGCTATCGAAATTAAATCAGAGACATTAAAATAAGGTACTTATATTAAAATAATAAACAAAACACAACGATGACTTCATTAAAATAAATTTGTTAATTACAACTATGGATCTCATAACAAAAAAAAAACAAAACAAAACAAAAAATAATATGTTATTGGTATTAAAATTAAATTAACATCTAAAAATGATTTGCTTTTAAACAAAACTGGATTCTTTACTTTTGTTTCACCTGCAAAGCTTTTTTTTAAAGTTATGAATTTAAGTTATTGTTTAATGTATCATTATATAAAAAAACTAATTATAAGTTCCTACTATGCAAGTCGAAGTCGTCGTGGCGTAGTGGCTCTGTACGTATCACACGATATAGCAGGTAAAGTACGGCCGCTCCTAGGATGGGTGACCGCCGATCATTCATTTAATACGACGACTTCCGTGCTTCGGAGGGCACGTTAAGCAGTCGGTCCCGGATGCTGTATACTTGTATGCAGTAGTCGTTAGGGTATGTCAGAAGCCATTTCGATGGCCTGAAAATTCTGCCATCCACCTACCAGCACTGGGTCAGCTTGGTGGATTACGGCCTAAAACTTCCTGGTCACCCGGACGGAGGAGAGACCCATAGCCCTGCAGTGGGCTTATTACAAGGATTGTAATGATAATGATGATGACTGTGCAACTTTTGAACAAATTGACCTTTCTGTTCGTTCAGAATGTGGTCTATCAAACTACCAAATTTCGTAGCAACCTATTTAGCTGAAAGAATCGAACAAACAAAAAAACTTTCGCTATATCAATATGATCTAATTCTGTTACATATTAATTCTATACGATTATGAATACTCACTACTAATAAGGGTTGCCTGGAAGAGATCGCTCTTAAGTGATAAGGCCGCTCAAATTGCGTTATTTCTTTGTTTGTAATTTTTTCTACTAATAAACAATAAAATTACATGTCTCATTGTAAGCTAATTGTATTCGCTTATTGTTCTGTACGTTGAACTAGCGCACTATCAGCTTCATAGATACGACTTCTGCATGAAATAATAAGTATATGCCACTGCTCACAGTATACTATACTTAATATTTTAACCGACTGCTTTAAAGAATTGTGAGTTATGTGCTGCCATGTCGCTGTTCAAAAATGTTAACAAACTGTAACTTACAATTTCTAACAAATATGTGTGGCAATAAGACGTAAAATATTAAAATTATCAATTAGTACAGAAATAAACTTTACCATCGTAAAGTCAAAGTATCTAAGTATATACAAATAAGATTATACGATATACTTATAATAAATAAGGATGATTTTAAGTCTGTTGGTACTTACTTTTGTTGAAGTTCAGTAATAAATAATAAACGCAGGTGGAACCATACGTAATAGGTAAGTATGCGAAATTTATAATTATGGTTTGATAAATATGCGAAGTCAGATATCCTTCTGTCGCTTATATGGTAACGATGGTTGATTGACATATTACTAACATGCTATGACTTTGCTTTTAAAATTGTTCTTAGTGAGTTGTATTGAAATACGATAAACAAACGCGCTATGCGTTATTTGTTACATTCATACGTACTATTTTTAGTAAACAGTGAAGAGTTGGCGACATGATTTCTGGGCGATTTATATTTCACCCACCATTTACGGTGGAAATACGAATGTTAAATTAAAATGTTATATTTTGAACCTTCACCCCACTTCACATTCATCAGGCCGTAGACGTCCACATACAAAATTAAGTATAATTTTAAATTAAGTATAAAAAGACAAAGTTATATTTTAAATCTATTCAATTATTTGCATCTGACCTGTAAAGAGTTAATCAAACAATGTCGGTAAGTTATTTATTATGTATATTAATTAATTCTAATAGAATATATTTTTTGAACAGACTTATTTATTCATCATAATTACATTAATATAATATAAGTAGGTATACTTGTTATGTAGGTTATAAGGAGATTGAATAAGACCACACAGCTGAGCTTAGACTGACTTTGTTATCCAGCGTTCTGATGATATATATGTTTGTGAATATAAAACTACCCACAACCCCCTTCTTTACATGGTATACACCGTGAAGTACCGCTTGTTTATAAAGCTTAGGTATCAGTAATACAATTAATCAAACAAAAAAAAAATAATAAAAATAAAACAATAAAATCAAACCAAATTAAAATTAAATATGATGCTATTATTCCTTCATGCATTTTATAACTCCAGAAAAAACAAAGAATTTATAATCAAATAATTTTCACATATAAATTATATTAATAGGTGCTATCGAAATTAAATCAGAGACATTAAAATAAGGTACTTATATTAAAATAATAAACAAAACACAACGATGACTTCATTAAAATAAATTTGTTAATTACAACTATGGATCTCATAACAAAAAAAAAACAAAACAAAACAAAAAATAATATGTTATTGGTATTAAAATTAAATTAAATTAAAAGAAATAAATAAAACATAATCATTAATAATTAATTATATGTTAAAGTATTATTATCAAAATGGATCCCAATATTTCAATTTAAAAACAAAAATTAATAAGTATGTCAATAATTAATAAGTGTGGAGTTTAAGTTACAATTTTTTACCATACATTACATTAGAATTTATACAATAGGTATAGGTAGGTACAGTCATCCGCTTTTTTATTTTATTTTTATGCAATAATTATAAATTTTACAACTTACAAGTAGGTAGGTAGCACATATTATGACACAGCAGTATTTGCCAAGCTACAAGGTTCATGGCATTTAATGCGCTGAGTATCCCCACCGATCAGGAGGCCGAACTGTCCTGCCAAAACGAGTACAATAATTATCAGCTGTCGAACTCAACAATGGATTACTGGAGCTGCACGCGACGTTGCTATGACTATCAATATCATCAAATTGAAAATAACTAAGTGATGTGGGTCTCTCGCTATTATCTACGATAATATGTTGCCGGTTACGTCTAAGTTCACTTCCGTTATTCAGTTTAATTAAGTACGATCTTATATCTACTTGTTTAGTTACCATTCCCGGTACCCAGCTATTATTAATTCGCACCATTACGTTTTGACCACTTTTTAATGGCAATAATTTACGTGTACCTTTATCATAATATTGTTTTTGTCGTTGCTGCCTTGTTTTTAATTTTTGATGAACTTTTTTATTAGATTTATGTGTAAGAAAAACAGGATTACATGGTAGTATACTACGCAGTTTCCTATTAAACATTAATTCTGCAGGCGAAGGTAAATCAGAACTTATAGGTGTATTTGCATATTCTAATAAAGCTAAATTTAAATCTGTTTGATCGTAGGTGGTCTTCTTCATAATACTTTTTATTGTTTGGACGGCCCTTTCGACTTGTCCGTTAGACCTAGGATATCTAGGAGAGGACGTAATATGTTTGAAGTCCCACTGTTGGGAAAACATTTTAAAAGCATTAGATGAGAACTCAGGACCGTTATCGGACATGACAGTTTCAGGTATTCCAAATCGCCTGAATAATATCTTTAATTTACTAATTACATAATTAGATGTCACTGAAGAAAGCTTTGCAATTTCTATAAATTTGCTGTAGTAATCTATGACTATCAAATAAGACTGACTGCTGAAGTGAAATATATCCACACCTAGCTTGCACCAGGGCCGGTCAGGTATCTCATGTGATATAAGCGGTTCTTTACAGTTTTGTTTTTTATAAGTAGTGCAAGCTTGGCATTTGGAAATATAATCTTCCAATGCCTAAAAAGAATTTAGCGGTTGAAAGGCAGAAATTCTTTAAGCGCGACCAGCAAGAGTTGGAATCTATCGATCAATATGTATTTGAATTGAACAAAATAGCAATGAACTGTGAGTTTAGAGACTTAAGAGATGACTTGGTATGCAGCAGACTTATTTGCGGTTTGAGGGATATATCGATGTCGGAGCGCTTACTGAGGGAACCAGATATTACATTGGTAAAAACGTTGAATATTTGTGAGCTAGCAGAGATGTCGAGAAATCAAGCCCTTAATCTCAGAGGAGAGTGTAGCAGAGCGTTGGATGTGCAGCTGGTGAGTCAGTCGCCACAGTATCACCGGGCTCGTACGGCCGCCCGACCGGTCGTCAGGTCGGCCGGCGCCGTCCCAGTCAACGGTTCGTCACTCAAAGAAAGTGCAACGTCATAGAAATGCAAACAGTAATAACTGTGGTAATTGTGGTGGACTACACAGCTATAAACAATGTCCAGCTTTTGGTAAAAAGTGTATTAAATGTGACCGTTACAATCATTTCGCGCGAATGTGTCGATCGCAAAGAAAAGTGTATAATGTGCAAGAAGACTCCACCGATCAGGTAATTTATCAAATTTATCATTACTCTAATAGGGACTGGATAGTTAATCTCAATATTAATAGCAAAATGGTTAAGTTAAAGTTGGATACTGGGGCTGACGTTAACGTTCTACCCGTTAAATTATTAAAATATTTAAACTAATATGAAATTAAGAGGGTATAGTGGTAGTAACATTTCAGTGGTAGGTAAATGTTTTTTTGAAAACTATTCATAAAAATAACGTATATTTTTTTAAATATTATATTGTAAACGTTGACTCATCTCCCATATTAGGAAAAAGTTCTTGTGAGGAATTACAGTTAATAAAACGATTATTTAATGTAAATCAGGTGAAAAGTAAAAGTATTTTAGATGAATTCCCAGACGTTTTTAAAGGTATAGGGTGTTTACCGGGTGAATATAAAATACAGTTGCGTGATAATGTACAACCAGTCGTACACGCACCACGGAAAATACCATTAGCGCTCAGAGAGCAGTTTAGTCAAAAGCTGTCAGAAATGGTGAGTCAGGGCATCATTGAAAAAGTAGAAGGGTCCACGGATTGGGTCAATAGCATCACGGTGGTAAAAAAGCCCAACGGTGATTTAAGAATCTGTCTAGATCCGCGAGATTTAAACAAAGCAATTAGGCGTGAGCATTTCAAACTACCGACTTGGTGAGACTTCGATGAAATAACGGCTAACCTCTTGGGTGCAAAGTTCTTTAGTACACTTGACGCCAAATTTGGTTTTTGGCAGACGAAATTGCACCCAGATAGCACTAACCTCTGTACGTTCAATACGGTGTTTGGTAGGTATAAATTTTTACGTATGCCATATGGTATATCATCGGCGTCAGAAGTTTTCCATAAAAAACTGTATGAACAATTCGATGATTTGGAGGGTATTTGTCTGTTTATTGATGATTTATTAGTTTATGGGCCCACAAAAGAAATACACGATGAAAGGTAACGTAAAGTACTTAAAACTACCCACATACTAAGTATGAATTGTGTCTAAACTCCAGGATTAGAAAGTTGATTGATAAATTAACAAATTGCCCACCCAAATTACGAAAATAATAATAATAATAATTGTTTATTGAAAAAAGTAAGGGTACAAACAAAAGCTTAAGTTACTAATGTTTATGTCACATAAATATACATAAACAATTTTACAAAAAATAGACAGGTGTTACTTAGCAGATAAATAAATACACATTTTTCTTTCAGGACACTGAAGATCTCTTCAATTTCATTCCCGTAAATCAACCAATCCTTCAAGATCCTGATCTGATCCTGAACAGAGAAGGCTGAGTCTTTCTCGTAAGAGACCAAATCCCGACCAAGTTTTTTTCCAATTAATAAAACAACCGGTTGTTCGAGGAACAAAGATTATAAAAATAGAAATTTACGATGTGGACAGTTTTCCGAAATCAAGAGACATGCTATGTAATTGTCAAGCTGAAGTATGTGGTCAGCATATAGTAAAAACAACATTATTTGATGAAATTTATTCGAGTACAAGAGATCTGATTGCCAAAATCCAGGATGATATGGAGACCAATCCATCATGAAGAATAATTTAATTTTAATTTACTTTATGTAGTTAGTGATTAATATATTATCGTTTGTTTATTTTCGAGAATAAAAGATGTGTACTTATTATATTGTTTTACCTATTAATTAAAAATTATGAAAAACAATAATTTGTCATTTTATTTCAATAAATTGATGTAACATAATTATATACAAGAAGTATATCATGACTATTATAAAATAGGTACCTAACAAGGACAAAATAAGAATACTAGAATGACTGAATGGTTGAATTCAAAATAAGAATGCTAGAATTAATGAATGGTTGGGTGTTTCTGGATCTCTTCTGATCCATGACTGGTTGGTGATTGGGTGTTTCTGGATCTCTTCTGATCCATGACTGGTTGGTGATTGGGTGTTTCTGGATCTCTTCTGATCCAGAAACCCCAATTACCAACTACTTATGTATACGTTATATACCTAATATAATATATGAGGTAGTCAATTTTACGTTTTTTTTTATGTTCGTAAATATTTTATGTATATCGATTCATTATGGGATAACTTATGGGTTCGTATGCGGCATGCTAGAGACAGAAGTGTCGCATCTGTGAGTATTGCTTTGGCGCAACACGTCTCATTAAAAACTTCTAATTTTTATACTTTAGTTTTCCTCGTGACCCAATACGATGTGGAGAATGGACATCAATCGTCAGTCATCAAAGGCGTGAAGATTTTTTTAAGCCGAATAATTCAAGCGTCGTTTGTTCAGAGCATTTTTTGGACGAAGATATGTATGTAACTGCAAAAGGGATAAAACGTCTTCGTAAAACCGGGATAAAAACTTCCTTCATCTTTGAAGATGCACAACATACCCTCTCTTAAATCAACTGACTGAGATATTAGTCCAGTCAATAAATGACCCAAAATGAGGTGTAGCGTGCGTGAGCAGCTACACTAGTAACTAAGCGATTCGTTCAGAATCTTGTTCAGGGGGCTTGTTCGGGCAAAGTCCCGACTCCTAGGTGATGAGCGGGGGGCAGGAGGGGGGGGTAAAGGTACGAATTTTGGGTTTTTCGCTTATATCTCAAAAACGGTGCATCGGAGAGAAATATTTGTAAATAATAAAATGGAGTTCTTAAAATTATTTACAACTTTTATATCATATGTTTTTTTCTAATTCCTAACCGTTTTCGAACTATACCCTCGGAAAAGTTGAAATTTACAAAAAAAAAATCAATTTACGTCGAAATATTCATAAACATTGCATCATATTGTCTAAACCTATTCATAAACGAAAAGTATGAATATAAAAGAAGTTGTAGATTTTTAAATTCCCTTTTAGAATATATATACATATGCTGATTAATGTCCAACCCGCCTAAAGTTACAGCTATTTTAAAACTTGTATAGCATTTTGCAATTTTCAGAAAATTAGTTTGTATATCATATTCTTAACCCACAACCTTTGTTCGTGTGTTTCCTTGTCTATGGACTGCCAGCTGGTTCTTGTTACCCTTACTTTATAAAAGTAAGTTTTGTTTACAAACATTTTGAAGTGTAAACAATACCTAAGTTTTCGAGTTTTCAGTTTTGTGCTATGTTCTATCCTTATTTATGATTATATCCTAAGTTAGTTTAGTTTATTGTGTGTCAAATGTGCCTAGGATCAAGAAATTTAATATCGAACATTGATTTAGGGGAGACAGGTTTTTAAAACCTACAACAAACCATGATATATGAGTACTACTAAGTGTCCTGTGAGTAAGTGTCCTGTGTGCCTGAAACTGCAATGAGTACTACTAAGTGTCCTGTGTGCCTTAAGGACGTTTTAAGAGGAAGTGAAGATGTCTCTGAAGTCAAAGAAAAGGGTATACTGGGCCTTGTTAAAGCAATTAAGGAACGGAAAGACAACAAGCATGATAGTTTCCGTGATTTGTCATCCCTTTTAATTCACACAAGCTGTCGTAAAAATTACACCCGGACTAACACGATAAAAAAATATGTTAGGCAGGCATCCACATCCAAGGAAGAGACAGGGCGGTCTAAGCTCCGGTCTTCAGTTTCTAAATTCAATTTTAAGAGTAATTGTTTATTCTGTGGGCTTTGCGCAAAAGAAGAAACAAAAAAGCCTTTAGCGAAAAGGAAAATTGTGCATTCAGTTGAGACTTTAACTGTTCAAAATCGAATCAGGGAGGTGTGTTCTATGAGGAAGGATACCTTGGGCGATGAAGTTCTTCATTGCCTTTCCTCGATTAACGATCTTGTTGCTGAGGAAGCAGGATACCACAAAGACTGCTACATTAATTTTTTGAAGCCCACGAGTTTACAAACTCCAAAAACAGAGATCCCCAGAGACAACCATGTTACAAAGGCTATGGAGGAGATTTTCAGCTACTTGGAGGGAAGCAGTGATTGTCAGTTCTCCAAAGATGAAATACTGGGTATCATATCAGAGACCAAACCCCAATGGCGGACAATCAAGGCTGAATTGGAGAGGAAATACGGAGATCGGATACTGATCACTCCAGGTGTCAACAGATTTAGTGTGTCCGTGGTATGTTTTAGAGACAGTGGGAACAAAATTCTCAATGAAGCGTGGTATGGAAACAGGGCTAAAAATAAAGAAGAAGAGAGGTTGAGAATTGTTGCTAAAGCTGTGGAAATTTTACAGCAAGATATTCAGAGTCAAGTGTACAGCACAGACACATACCCTCCCAGCGACGAATTTTTGAAGAATCCAGGCGCAATGCCTCAATCCCTTGCTTTTTTCCTTGAGGGTCTTTTATTGGCAAAGACAAAGAGAATATAAGAAACAAAGAGAAAATGTGCTGCATTGGGAAATGCCATAATTGGGATTATCAGACCTAGAACGTTCGTATCACCTCTATTGTGCAGCCTATCATTGCTCATATACAGAAAGTATTCTTCAAGGCATTTAATTGATCTTCTTGCAAATTTGGGCTTCTGTGTATCGTATCACGAAGCACAAAAGTTAGAAATGTCAGCAATAGACAGTGCGAAACCTGGTTTTATTGTAAAGAAAGGTGCTTTTAATCAATTTGTTTTCGACAACGTTGATTTCAACGTATGTACTATAGATGGGCTCAACACTCTTCATGCTATGGGTGGAATCAGGTGCATTACTCCCTCGAATTCCCTTGAAAAAGGTGCAGACATACCAAGATTGAAGAACATGCCCTTATCACATGATGTTGGCAAACTTGGCATAATTCCGCTGAAAACATTCCAGAAGAGCGCTAGCCTGGAAAGTGTAGTGGTCAAACGCATTAACGTACCCGAAGAAGTGGTTCACCCTCAACCATTAGATGTTCTCTGGTTTGTTGCGAAAAAACTAAACATGCCGCTACCAGAATGGAAAGGGTACATGGCAACCATAACAACAGGGGATTTCAGTGAAAAAACTAAAGTTATAACCCTCCCCTTAATCAATGCGCCTCCAACAAACTATGACACGGTCTATACGGCCTTGCAATATGCTTGCGAGTTGATCCAGCTTACCCAGAAAGACAATGAAAGTAACCAACTAAGAGTAATCATCACCTTTGACCAGCCACTATACTGGAAGGCGCGGGAAATCATTGCTGCTGCACCTCTTGACTCTCAGATTACGAACTGTATAGTGCGCCTTGGTGGATTTCACTTACTGATGTCCTTTTTAGGCAGCATAGGCTACTTCATGGCTGGAAGTGGCCTAAAGGAACTGTTATGCTACCGATGACGCTGATATCCTAATCGTGAAGACTGCTGTTGAACAATCCACTCACAACTCTGTGGCTGTCGTTGGTGAGGATGTGGACCTTGCTGTCCTGTTGATTGCTTCCACTCCTGCGACCCGAGATATCTTTATGCTGAAACCCGGACGAGGGAAAACCAAAACAATAGTACTGTCCACCCAAGAGATGCAGCACCGTCGATTTGAACACATCCTGTTCCTTCATTCATTTACCGGATGCGACACAACTTCTGCTACTTTCAGGAGAAGCAAGGTGGGCTTCTTTAAATTGTACTTGGAGTCAGAAATCATCCAGCAAGCAGCAATGACATTTTCTAACCCCTCCTCTACTTACGACCAGGTTGAAAAGGCTGGGGAGATGTGCTTTCTGAAGTGGTATAAGGCGCCAAAAAAACAAACCTCCCTTAACCAGTACCGCTTCCAATCGTTTACGAGGTCAGTGGCAAATATGAAGCCTGAAATCAGCTCCCTACCTCCAACAGAGAATGCAGCTAAACAGCACTCTCGGCGAACCTACCACCAAGTGCAGCAGTGGCTCGGTAATGAGCTGCCCCCTCAAGATTGGGGGTGGAAACGTGTAGGAGACACCCTGGTGGCAATTACAATGGAAAATCTACCAGCACCAGAGGTTCTTCTGACAACTATATTTTGCCGCTGCACCAAGGATTGTGTAATTGGAAAATGTGGCTGCCGAAAAGCGATGCTCACCTGTTCTGAAGCGTGCCTCCACTGTCAAGGGAACTGCCTAAACAGTGTGCCTGTTGACGATGAGGACGATGAAGACGATGTAGAGCCCATTCAGCAAGAGCCACTCGCTACTGAGGAAGAAGATGCCATGGAAGAACAATCATTGCCTGGGCCCTCAAGTTCAAAGAGGATGAAAATTTAATTACTTTTAAAGTCGAGAGTAAAACATTAGCAATATATTGAGAACAATGGGGTTTACAATTATTATTGTATTGGTGTAACAAACTATCTGCAGAATAAAGTGTGAAATTTGTCATCATCATTATTTTTTCTACTTTATTTAATAACTTTTATGATTTTAGTTTTGTGTATTTTTATCTCTCCACTATTTTTTTCTTTAATTTGTAAAACTCCATTTTATTATCTAAAAATATTTCTCTCCGATGCACCGTTTTTGAGATATAAGCGAAAAACCCAAAATTCGTACCTTTACCCCCCCCCTCCTGCCCCCCGCTCATCACCTAGGAGTCGGGACTTTTGGTATGTTAACAAGCTAAGCCCCCTGAACAAGTTTCTGAACGAATCGCTTAGTTACCTGCTCACGTACGCTACACCTCATTCCTTGACTGGACTATATCTGATTATTGTTTGTTCCTTCTGGAGAACTAATAAGTATGCCATCAGAACTAACAACATATTCTTGCACAACTTCCAGCTCTTCAGGATTTTGTACTTCCATAGAATGCCGAATTTTGTCAATTGTGTCAACCTCCATGTTTTCATTTACTTGAAATTTGCCTTAATTAAATCCGCGCTCTTGATGATTTTCTATTGCATGTATATCAGCTTCGACCACTTTGAAATTATTGGTAACATCTTCTATTGAATCGTCGTTTGTTGGTGTTTGATCAGTTGCAACCTCTTCTATAACTTCTGCAGTTTTGTCCTTTTTCTTATTTTTAGATCCTAGGGGCCTACCTCTTTTAATAGATGAAGCATTTGTGACTTCGCGCTTGATGCCTTGTGCCCATCAAAGCCCTTGGCGCTTTGATGGCTTCGTTTTTGCTTTTTCTTCGTAAAATTTTTCAACTTCCGCAGCTACAACACTTTTTCCAGCTGTTACTGGCAATTGAAACTTTTTTCCTCTAGTCGCGAAACTCAAATCTGCAGATCTCACCTCTTCAACAAAGCGATGGAATGCTTCACCAACGGATTCTCTTACTTCAACTTCCGAGGTGTACTTCGGCAATTTATTTAAAACTGTTTCCGGTGAGAATGGAAACAAACCACAGCTTCTGAACCCTGCCCTAATATTATCAGCACTAGTGTTCTTTCCCATAGCTAGTGATTTTCCCAATAGCTGAGCAAATAAAGATTTAGGTAGTGCCATTACTTTCTTCCCTCTGCTTGTTTGACGGTATTCACCCAGCACCTTTCTCCAATTGCTCTTTACAGTCGAAAAATATCCAACGTCTAATGGCTGCACCAAGTGTGTTGAGTTTGGTATAAGACAAATGAATACAATATTGTGTTGTTCACAAAGACGCAAAGCTTTCGGCGAGATATGGGCACTGAGGTTATCGCAACACAGCATTTTTTTCCCTGAAGCTTAGATACATGTGGGATAAAATGAGTTTCTAACCATTCTTCGAAAACTTCAGTTATTATCCAGCCCGAATCTGAAACTGCCATTCTAGAACCCTCTGGTGCCCGAAAGAGCCAATCGGACCACAGCTTTTTCTCCTTGAAAACAAAGAATGGTGGCAATGATCCCCCAGCCGCATTGACACAGAATACCACCGTGAAGCATGACTATGTCGAATTTTTGATAATTTCTGGGTGACGACAATCCCTGCGAAATAAAAGTTTTTTTTTGCCGGGATCATCATGGAACCCAGACTCATCCATGTCAAAGATGTTCTCAGGAGGTATTCCTTCTGTCTCTTTTGAAAGATTGGTGAAGAAGGCTTCTATTTGCTCACGATTCACCTGAGCCCTCTTTCGTGGAATGTTGTGAGCAACTTTTTCTTTCAAATCCGGATGTCTTTCCAAGAAAAGACTGCCCCATTCATATCCTGGCATATTATTATAGAATTGTCCAATTTTTCTGTCACTGTTATCTAAGTATTTTTTTACAATTACCCTAAAGTCGTGCATGCTGATTGGTATTCCGAGATCACTTAATACTAACAAATGTGCCTTAAAACTTACTTCTTCAGCTGTTGTTAGAGCTATTGGTCTACCGACACTCTTTATATGTTTCTGCTTTAATTTATAAAACAAAGTGACCGGTGGTATGCTGTATTTTTTCGCAGCTTCCATCCTTGTTAGTGCACCGGATCGATTTACGTTTAGTGCCTCCTCCAACGTTTCTGCAGTGTAATTTGATTTCACACCGTATTTTCGTACTCCAGGATTAGCTACCATCGATTTTCGAGGCATTTTTATTTTCCATGTAACATAAAGTACCTGTAATAAATCGTAGAAAATGCATATAAAAAGCAGCAACCCCATGTCAATGTTACCCAAAGTAAAAAAGGAAATAGATGGGTAACTTTGAACCATTCAAAGTTACCCAAAATATAAACATTTTTGAATGATTCGTGCAATTACCAAATATCTTAATTTTTTTTTGTAATGGAATATCCAAATTATACAATATAACATCAATTGATACTAGATATACATATAAATAACATATATTATCAGTTTTACGTACCTTTTATATATTTAAAGCAGATTTAAAACACACACACTTTTTACTCATTGAAAACCTCGACCCGAAAAGAGCGGTAATCTATCAAAACTTTTAAATTAACTTTAGAAACGGGATATTTACCATGTTTTTGATTTATTTTGAGTTCTCGATATTTCGGCACTGTTACAAGCACCATGATCACGACGGTACTGAAGATGCGGGTAAGCGTGTTTTTATTCACGGGCAAACAAATCTGTCTACCCGCTTTATTTTGCGTTTCAATCTTTGGTTACCACTACTATTGTCACTGTTTTCACTTAAAGTTAAAACTCGATTTTGTTTTCGACACGCAAAACTCACAGTATCGACTGGTACATTCTTTTTGTATTGAGATGGACTTTTGCACAGCTGGACCACTGGATTCCATGCAGTAGAAAGATGGAAACCGTCTTCACGGTTGAAATTAGGATATTTGGTAATCTCAATAGCCTCTCTGACCAATCTAGGTATGTAATGTTTATCAGTTGAGATTACCTGAGGTTTATGTAGTTCGATCCAATGTTGTGTTCCAGCTTCGAGTAGATGTTGTGCTATGGCTGATTTATTCGAGTCATTGTTTTTTACAGCTCTAATGTGCTCCTTTATTCTACAAGCGACTGTACGTTAGCGATGGGTGTTAAATGAACGGACCGGTTCATTCAACCAGTCGACGTTGCGTAGACGGTTCGACTGTTCACGTACTTTAGATGGACCAGTTTAAATCACTGAACTGATCGCATCCAAATGTCAACCATAACTCTTGTTCATAGAGTAGAAATTAGTTTGTATGAACCATTTTTTTTTTTTTATAAGTGACTAAACCCGCGTTTGACCTCAATCTCACCTGATGGTAAGTGACGATGAGGTCGAAGATGAAAGCACACGGGTTTAGGAAGGAACTGGCTCTTTATACAATATTGCCGGAACACATTACCGCCGGAGCGGTAACATTTGGCGGCAGACTTTGTATAAAGGGTGGTCGCTAGCCAGTCGGACCCAGAAGGGATCCTGCCACCAAGCAAAACTTAATGTACGTACGTTCATTTGTTTGTAGTTCATACAAACTAATTTCAACTCTATAATTAAAGGCAATGGTTTGACATTCGGATGCGTGCGAGTAGTTCAGTGGTATAGGCTGGTCACTGCACGGTGACGCGCTCGTTGCAATAGATAGGTATTTTAAATTTTATTTTATTTCGCGTGTCATTTTATAACGTCTTATTTACTGAATTAACGGCAGTAAATAGCTATATGTATTATCTAATATATATGTCTTAAATAATCAATAAAATAATATTTCATTACCAACTTTTTATAAATTGCTTTTTAATTTAGAGTTACCGTGTTTTTAAAAAAGTTCAAAAAATTAAGTTATAGAAATAAAGTTGTAATAAAAAAATAAATAAAAATAAAATAAATAAATAAATAATAACAAAAACTTGAATTTCTAAAAGAAAAACATGCATTCTGATTTCTGCACAAGAGAATTTCGCGGAAATCTAGTGTCAAATATATACGTTTAAAAAACATGGTTCCGTCTCGCAAACGTAAACTGGTCCAAACAAACTAGACTGTCTAGCGTTTACAGTCTACACGGACTTAGTTGTGAACCAGTTCACGATTTGAACTGGTCATTCGACGTTCACGGTAAATGCTTCGACGACCCATCGCTACTGTACGTTTAGTTTGGCCGATATATGATAAACCGCAGCTGCAATCCAATTTGTAAACACCAGGATTATCCAAGGGAAAGTTATCTTTAGGTGAACGCAACATTTGACTTACTTTCTTGAAGGGGTGAAGATAGTGTTGACTGAGAATTTACGTAGTATGTTTGCGACCTTATCTGTCACTCCCTTAATGTAAGGCAGGAATGCTGGTTGTCTCTCAACTTGGTGCTTGCGCTGTTTATGTGTAGTCTGCTGTTTAGTTGGCCCGGCTTTTACTTTGTAGCCATTATTTTGTAGTACCTTTTTGACATGCATCAGTTCGTCTGGTAGGTGGTGTTTGTCGCACAGGTCGTATGCGCGGTTTGTGAGAGATGTTACTACAGAATGAAGCTGTCGTGGGTGGTGATGGGAGTCTGCATGAAGGTATCGGTCTGTGTGAGTTGGCTTTCTATACACCGAATGACTTAATGAACCGTCTTGGTTGACCTTCAGCAGAACGTCTAGAAATGACATCACTTTTTCAGATTCCATCTCGTACGTGAACCGGATCTTTTGATGTATATTATTCAGGTGGGCTTGGAAAACCTTTATGTCCCGTTCATTTCCGTCTATGATGCAGAACACGTCATCGGCATATCTTTTCCATATCTTCGGCGGTGAAGGCGCTGTGGGAATGGCCAGTTCTTCGAAATACTCCATCCATATATTTGCCACTACTGGGGCTACTGGGCTGCCCATCGCTACACCATCTATTTGAAGGTAATATTGGCCTCTATATATAAAGTAGCCGGTCGTGAGGCAGTGATGGAGCAGCAAAGCATATTCCTTCGGAATGCTATTGTCTCGGAGTTTTACCTTTACAACTTCCATACAATCTGCCACTGGTACATTTGTAAATAAGGACTCAACATCAAAACTAACCATCGAGTCATGTTCCTCTCTTCTAACTGATTGGATAATTTTAATAAAGTGTCGTGAGTCTCTTACATGCGATGTTGATGCACCTACTAAGGGCTGTAACACACTGGCAACGTGTTTTGCTAATTCGTATGTGGGCGAATTTATTTGGCTCACTATAGGTCTTAAAGGTGTGTTATTTTTGTGTGCTTTGGGTAAGCCATATAGTTTTGGAGGTTGCACGTTTTTGGCACGAAGTAGGTATTTAGACGTGTCTGGGCCGATTGCGTGACTGCATTCCCTTATTACTTTTTGAGTATTTCGATTAACTTTTGCTGTCGGGTTATAGTTCACTTTATGGTAAGTGTTTTCGTCACTAAGCAAATCCTGGATTTTCATATCATAATCTGTGACGTCCATTACGACGGTAGCATTTCCTTTATCCGCTTTCAGCACAAGAACGCTCTCATCACTTCGGAGCTCACGTAGTGCAGCTAGTTCTTCAGGGGTGATGTTTGGCTGTGGAGGTTTAGCAAATCGCAACGCTACAGCGGTATCCTGCCTTAAGATGTCAGCATCACGAGTGGGTATATTATTGCGTCGTATAGTTTCCTCAACACTTCCAATCACTTTTTCATAAGGAATTCGTTTCGGCGTAGGAGCAACGTTTAATCCCTTCTCAAGCACCCTCAAAGCAGAAAACGATAAATCTTTACTCGATAAGTTAATCACTGTTCGAGTCGATTGTGAGTTTTTGTGGCAGGGGATTTTTTGTTTTTGTATGAGCAATTCGAGTTTTCTTTGTTGTTTTAAGGCACTCAATTCACGAGAGCGCTGTGCTTGTAAATATGTAATACGATCACACATATCAAAATCACTAGGAGACAGTGCCGCACTACAACTAAGGTGTATGTTGTAAAGTTCAATCTGGTTTTTATCGAGTTGGTATCTAGTATTACGGATCACCTTACGCAACAACTTAACACTCGCATTACGTAGAACACTCGCGGAGCCGTGGATATCACTTCGAGGCTTTATTCGAAAACATACAGGAATAAGGTCCGCGTCCCTGCATTTTATTAGAAAAGTCAATGACTCATCTAAGCACTCACACTTTTTCCGCGCGCGTTCAAGGTCTTTAATTAATTTAACACATTCCGGCCCGTACCGGTGCACAATATAAGTTTTTAAACTGGCATGGTCATAAACATTTAAATTAACTTTAGAAACGGGATATTTACCATGTTTTTGATTTATTTTGAGTTCTCGATATTTCGGCACTGTTACAAGCGCCATGATCACGACGGTACTGAAGATGCGGGTAAGCGTGGTTTTATTCACGGGCAAACAAATCTGTCTACCCGCTTTATTTTGCGTTTCGATCTTTGGTTACCACTACTATTGTCACTGTTTTCACTTAAAGTTAAAACTCGATTTTGTTTTCGACACGCATAACTCAGTATCGACTTACAAAATGTAACATTTTCACTACATCGGTGATTTCATATCATCTAATCGCACCAAAAAGTTATATTTTCCGTTTGAATAAGAAGGCACTATTTTGAAGCTCTCAGCATTTTCACAAATGCTCAGTTTAGTTTTTGGGTTTAACGGAACGCAGCTAGAAAGCATAAAGTTACCATAGACAAAAAAATAATATCCTGATGTTGGTTGCACTGCATAATACACTGTCATTACTCCCTCAATGTCAAAAAATAACGTTCTATGACTTCAACGTGTGAAACGAGTGTTTCCTGTGTTTTTATTGGATTTTATTGCTTATTTGTAATAATATACGCCATGGAACGTACGGTAGGTGAACTGAACGAAGGACAGCGAAAAAAGAAGAGCAAATGGCAAGCCATCAGAAAAGAAAAACGAGCAGAAAAGTAAGTCTAATGAACAACACTTTTTTTTCAGCTGCTTCACTCAATTCATTTAATTTTAATAATTAAAAATTGTTTCAGGTATAAATGTGGAGATCTGCTAGCATTAAATTTTGAAAGACCATGTCGTCATAAGGAAACAAGTAAATTTAAATGCGGGAAATTAACAATTCAAGACGTAATCAAAGTTAGAGAATTACTTAACAATTTCAAAGGTAAAGAGAAACAAGACCAATTTCTTTCTAGATACTTAGCCCCTTATCAACCGCAAGAGCAACGACCTTCAAATAGTAGAAATAATAAAAACCGACACTTTTCATGTTCATACTACCTTTTACATAAAAAAAAGAATGTGCAAGTATGTAAAAATTTTTTTCAAGCTGCAGTTTCGATAAAATGACGTAGGCTTAATACTCTTGGAAAAATATTATTATGCAGGAGCAATACCACAAGAGAAAAGGGGCGGAGATAGAAAGTCTACAAAATATGAAGATAAAAAAGAAAAGGTAATGAGCTTCTTGCAATCTTTACCAGCAACAGAGACGCACTACAACAGACGAAAATCAAAACGATGCTATTTATCATAAGAATTAACTATTTCCAAGCTTTGGAAGTTGTATAACATCTCTGTCAATGAATCGCTAAAGGTTAAGAGAACTTTTTTTTGGTTAGGTTAGTTATTTAATACTTTAAACATAGGGATTTCAAGTCCAGCAAGTGATGTCTGCTCTAAATGCTTTTTTCTTTCTCAAAAAATTTCTATGGAACAAAATGCAGTTCTAAAGCAGCAATATATAACTGAAAAACGAATACATTTACTTAAAGCAAAGGCATTCTATGATTTACTAAAGGAAAATGAGCCAGAAAACTTAACTTTATGCTTTGATCTGCAGCAGGTACAGCCCTTGCCCAAAACACCAAATGGAGAGTCATTTTACCTACGTCAAATATCTTTATACACAATGTGTGTCACTACTTATGGCACAAAAGACCCAACTTTTTTTAGTTGGACAGAGGATCAAGCGGGCAAGGGTTCAGTTTGCATTGACTCCGCTTTATTAAATTACTTAGAGTCATCATGTATTTATTTTGAAAATGTTAAGACACTGCGGCTGTTTTGTGATGGATGTGGGGGCCAAAATAAAAATCAGCATTTAGTACATGCTTTGACGTTCTGGCTTCTATATAAAGCCCCCACATCTTTAACAGAAATAAAATTGTATTTCCCTGTTCGGGTACACAGTTTTTTGCCCTGTGACAGGGTTTTTGCTCGTGTTGAGAAAGACTTGAGAAAGTGTCCTTTTATTCCAAACAGGGAAAAGTACAGTGTGGTCCAGAAAGAAATGCATTTTTGATTTCGCGCGCATTTCTAAACGACACGAGACAGGGGCGCGGGGGCGGTAGCAGTGCGTAGCGCGGGCTTTGCAATTTTAGTCGCCATGAGTCGTTACACGGTAGAGCAGCGCGCGTTTTGTGTGAGTGCATTTTATGAGAATGCTCATTCTTATGTGACTGTTCGGCGGCTTTATCGTGCTAAATTCGAATTACGGCGCATAAGTGAGTGTCCAAGCACCAATTTGATTAAACAATGGATCGAAAGATTCGAAAAAACAGGATCGATGCAAAAAATGCGGCCTCGCGGTCGTCAAAGAGTTTCACGGACCGATGAAAACATTCAGCGAGTTCGAGAATCTGTACACGCGAATCCACGAATGTCGGAGCGCAAACGATCTTCGACGTTGGGAATCTCAAGATCGACATTGCATCGAATTTTGCGGCTTGATTTACAATTACATCCGTATAAGATACAGCTAGTCCAAGAACTGAAGGCATCAGACTTCGAATCAAGAGTGAGATTTGCTAATGAAATGCGGAATGTGTTCAACAATTTCAACAACATCCTGTTCTCGGATGAAGCCCATTTTTACCTAAATGGATTTTTAAACAAAACTGTAGGTATTGGGCAGCAGAAAATCCTCGGTTGAAACATCAGAAGCCGTTACATTCACAAAAGGTTACAGTTTGGGCCGCCGCCGTTGCAAAATGGGGAATCATCGGACCATTTTTCTTTGAGGATAACCGTGGCCAAGCAGTGACCGCCAATTCGGAACGCTACGTAGCCATGTTGAGAAGTTTTTTGATTCCAAAGCTGCAAGAATCGCAAGGCTATACTAGGAATACTTGGTTCCAGCAAGATGGGGCTACGTGTCACACCTCTAATGAGAGCATTGAGGTGGTAAGAGGAATGTTCCCACAAAAATTAATTTCACGAAGGGGTGACATCTCCTGGCCACCAAGAAGCCCCGACCTCACTCCAGCAGACTTCTTTTTGTGGGGTTATCTTAAGAGTAGAGTATACTCAAATAATCCAACGACTCTGCAGCAACTGAAGCTGAATATTCGACAAGAAATGGAATCCATTTCGAGGGAAACTTTAACGAAAGTTTTCCAAAATTTCGATGCCAGGTTGGAAGAATGCTGTAACCGTCAAGGACGTCATATTTTGGATGACGTAGTTTTTACCCACGACGGAACGGAGACGGTATATGCGTTTGGGGTGAGAGGGTGTTTGTGCAAACCAATGTTACCATTTATCTCCAGAACCACTGGTCCGGTTTTAATGCGGTTTTCAGTAATCGCTTTGGATTTGATTGGTGCATGTTCTTAGATAGGTGTAGCGGTAACAACTCACCAGGGGGCGCTGCAGTTAACATTTGTTTGTAAAAGCCAATGTACCGTTTATCTGCAAAACCATTGGTCCGATTTAAATGCTGTTTTCAGTGATCGCTTTGGATTTGATTAGCGCTGTTACGGTAACAACTCACCAGGGGGCGCTGCAGTAAATATTTGCTTGCAAACCATTGGTTCGATTTGAATGCTGTTTTCAATTATCGCTTTGGATTTGATTGGTATAATGTTCTTAAATAGGTTTAACGGTAACAACTCATCAGGGGGCGCTGCAGCAAACATTTGTTTGTAATAACAACCATTAATTCTGCAAAACCATTGGTCCGCTAACCGCATTAAAATCGGACCAGTGGTTTTGAAGAATGGTAACATTGGTTTGCACAAACCATTCTACGTAATATGATATCGAGTTACGTTACAACAAAGCCCCAGCAAAGTTGAGTTGTAAATACTTATTATAATACTTCACTATGTATTTAAATAAACTACATGGGTTTTCCAGCGGTGGTGGGGACATTAGAGGGCTGATGAGGAACGAGGTGTTGTGTAATGTAATGTATGGTAACTACCCCTTTAAAAAGTTTGAAATAAAAAACAAAATAAAAATTTTGAAAAACCCACGACGCGTTGGTTAAAAAGTAATTGAAAAAGAAAATAAATAAAAAAATAAAATAATTTAAAATCCCCCGACTGAAATGATTTATGTGACGAGAGATAATTAACGTGAAAAGCTTTTTTAAAAGTTCACTTGATCTCACACAGAGTTGGTCATATTATGAACAACATACTATTCGTTTTCATAGCACTTCCCTACGCTTACCTATTCGGTTCTCGAAGATGAAGATGTCGCAATAACATAGGTATTCAACTCCCTATAAACTTTATAAGAAGAGCAAGAAAATCCGTCGAGGGCTGCCATCAATATTTTAAATTTCAATATAAAACTACAAAATGAATTCATTTTGTAGTTCATTTTGTAGTTTTAAACGCGTCGTGGGTTTTTCAAAATTTTTATTTTGTTTTTTATTAAAAAGTAAATTTCATTTAATTATCTTTGAATTCCAATAAATATAATTGTACAAAAGTATACAGTTTTTTTTTCCTTGAATTTTCTAAAGTGCATTTCTCTCTGAACCACCCTGTATCATGAAATATACAAAAGGCATGGAAATTTGAAATTATTAGGAGATGACTGGTGTCTTTTTGATATTAAATCGATGAGTGAATATCTCCGTTCAATGACAGGAATTCAAAACCTGAAAAGGATTTACTTCAAAAACAATCGTCAGTGTCTCATAAAAATATTTGAGAATCTCAGGTTTGAGGGCAATGAAAAATATAAATCATATCTTAAAAGAGGAAAAAGTTTTCCGAGTCAAATTACTATGACTCAAATAGGAAACAAAATTTCTGAAGAGAAAAAAAGAGATGTAAGAGCTCTATTAATCAAACAATTTGGGGAATATTGGCAACTGATGGAAGAACTAAAATATTTCAGAGAAGTGCTATAAAGAGAATGGAATACACCTGGAATAGAACAGTTTGCAGATGATGAGAATGACTGTGAATGTAATGAAGAGGAACCAAATTGTGTTAGAATTTAAGTTTAATTGAAATAATTTCATTGACCTGTATCACATTATTTAATATAATCGATTGAGGTAATTTTTTATAATAATTTTTTTTTTTAAAAGTGTATCTTTTTAAGATTTCATTTCAAAAAGATATATTTCCTAGGTTGTTGGCACCAAAAAGTAACCTTTTTCCATGCTTTCAGACCAAAATGTAATAATTTACACTTGTCGCACCAAAATGCAACATTTACAAAATTGATAATAATACCTTAGAGCTTCTAATCAATAATTTGATAATATTTTGGTTTAACCCAAATTAAGAATGGTATTAGAGTTCATTTTAATGAACTGTAATAGTTTTGTAAGTCAACTTCTGTGAGTAATATTGTTTCTTTATTTTTTAAACAATCATTTATGATGGAAATGTGACTTTTTGGTGTGGAGCTCCACTGATTTTGTTAATGTTTTTTTTTAGAATTACCTAAAAAAAAGAAAATACATCCCAGAGTCACAAATTGAAACGCAATGCGACACGGACAACTAGTTTGTCGAAGAGACGCATTTTGAACAAAATTCCCAGACTTATGATGTTTAGAAACTTGGTGAAGAAAATGAAGATGAAACCAAATCTATGATAGACGATACAAAAAAAACATCAAAGGATTGTGGAACATACACAAAAATATCCACCAAAGATAATGCGATAAATGAAGGTTGATTTATTTTATATATTTTTATTGAAACATTATTAAAATAATGATAATTTTTATAACAATGTTACAAATTTTTTAAATAAACAATAATAAAAAAGATCAATAAGCGTAAGCAGAAACGAATCAGTCCAAACTAATTCAGTATCTGTATCAATCTTAAAAATGTTCCTATTGAAAAGGTTTACAACTCCTGCAAAGTGCGTATTCACGGAATATCCCGAAGCTAACACCAAAACCGTAATCTACGTGACAAATTATGACACTTACATTTGGAGTAGCCTCTGTAATACGTAATTTTAGCCGAGTATTAAAGGTGAACATTTTAGCTCCTTTGGGCGCCATCCGCCATACACAAAAATAAATGATGGCGCCTCTAAGGCGTCACCCGCACGGAATCGGTTAAAATACATATTAGCCTACAAATTTAGCCAGGATCATGTTGAGCTTTTTTTTGGCAATATTAGGAGTCAAGGAGGGTTCAATAATAATCCAAATTCCCGCCAATTGAAATCCGCATATAAAAAACTTTTATCGCATCTGGAGCTCGGATCCAAATTTACGGGCAATTCTGTTCCTTTGGAAAATGTGCCTATTTTGAATTGTGGGTCAACTGTATCAAACATTAACAACACTAGCATTGGGTATCGTTTCGATATAGAACATGAATATTTGTCAGTCGAAGATAGCAGTTATGAGACATATCAAAATAATTGTGATATCCTATCAGATTCATTAAATAATTCTAGGTCCGAATATATCTGTCAAATTGTTGGTTACATTGCGGGATTTGTGGTCAGACATCTAGTAAAAAAATTAAATGTGAGATCTGCAAAGGTTTTACATTAGCACGTAACAAATTATGGTTTCACAAACTAATAGATTTAAAAGATTTTGGTGGTCTATGCTACGCGAGTGAAGATGTTTACACTGTATGTAGTATAACAGAGGAGATTCTAAGACGAGAACAGCGCATAAATGGTCAAAAAATACAACCAAGACCTACTATTTGTGTTCATTAATTTTAAAACCTGCCTTCCATTTAAATATTTTTTCTAGTATTGACGTACATTCCCGCCAACAGCCTGCTCTATTCAATAATAAAATTAGTCTTATAAAAGCTATAATAGAAAAGTCGACGTTCGTTTACATTATATTGCAAAAAAAACAACAGAAGGGTTGAAATCAAACTCAAAAAGACAACTCTTCAATAAACTTAATTTATTTCAAGGAAATTAATGTGTGTCCTGCTGTTGAGTTTGAGGTCATTTGAGTAAAAACTTTTAGTAGGGTAAAAGAGGGTAATGGGGGTCACTTAAGCGAGAACTCAAATAAAATTTTAATTAAAAGAAAGTATTTATTATAACTGCGTGTAAACATAATTTGCTTATTAAACTATCATTAGAGATTAATTTCAGTCACTTTGGCAATCAATTTTGGAAATTATAAAAGTTTAAAAAAAAAACAGATTTGACTCCCATTACACCAACGTAGGGGTAATGGTGATCACCCTGGGGGCAATCGGAGTCAAATAAAATCTAGCATACGTCGCAAACATAACCTTCAGCTGACTCCCATCCAGTGCACTCCGCGTGAGCCCATAGTCCACACAAGGTACACCTGTACCACATCTCGTTGTTTCTTCCGATTTCGTCGCATACTAGGCATCTGTTTCTAGCATCTTCTGCGTCATCATCCTCATCATCCTGGCATAAGTCGTCAGTGCCAACATCTGATATAGAAGTTTCGTTCTGTTCTTGTCATACTTGGCGCTTTGCCTTTTCAGGACCCTTCTTCTGTACTTTAGTATTTTTTCCTTGTCCTTTGCCTTTCCATGTTTTCTCTTTTCCTTTACCTCCTTTTTTCTTCATTTTATTAATTTCCTTTTCTAACAGATTTTCTTTTAGTGGCGTTGAAGTTAAAATTGTAGCGTGTTGCTTCTTTCGGCCCTGTCTTGTTTTAATAACAGATGCTTTCTCTGGCATTTTTATTAAATCATGCAATATACTATATTGATTAGGCGTGCCAGGAACTTGTGGCACAACATCTGATTCAGAATCAAGTGGGACTTCTTGGTTAGACATCATAAGATCTAGTGAAACGATTTGTGATGACGTGCTCGGAACTGGTGAGTCTTCTTTTGATGTGCTGGGAATCACACAGGCAGCTGCGAGAGATTAATTGCAGTCTTGGATTACAACGGTCTCAGATTGGAGAGTTTCTGCAGCGAGAAAATCTTCTGTGAATACCTCCGGATTTAGTGGAAATATTCCAGTTGATCTAAACCCCGATTCTCCTTTACTAATAGAAGCAACATTATTAAATGCTTTCCTCACCAAGGATGCTACGTCGTAAGGGGTTATCTTTTCTGCTAGATGGCTTTTTAAAAACAAGTCACATTCTTTTTTGTATGCCATTTTGAGTGGGCCAAAAAAAGAAACGTCAAGGGGCTGCATTCTATGAGACATGTGTGGTGGCAGAGACAACATATGAATGTGATTGGACTTGCCATATTCATGGACGGAAAGAGAAATGTGACTAGCGTGGTTGTCTAGTATTAAAAGGGTGGGTACATCTGCAGACGGTTTAGCGTGCTGTTTAAAATGCGCCAACCATTCAAGAAAGAGATGCTCGTTGATCCAACCGTTGTCTGAACATTTGTAAAGCGCGCCTGCTGGACCATCCTTCTCAAGTAGTGGAGTCATCCTTTTCCTAGGGAAGATAAACATAGGTGGAATGTACCCCCCAGCACTGCTCATAGCACACAACAAGGTGATGTTTTTTCCTCTCCCCCAACTGGTAATAGATCCTACTCTCTTCTGTCCTTTTGCAGCTAAAATTTTTCCCGGTGTTTGAACCGTTGAAATACCGGTTTCATCGCATTTATAAATATTTTTTGCAACGAATCTGTGTTTTTCCATCAGCTGCCCAAGTAGCTCAAAGAACAGACTTACCTCTGTTTTATTAAAGGCCGTGATTCTATTTATGCTGGTCGCTTCCGGTTTTCTAATAGAAATGTTATTTCTAGCCATAAAAGCATGCACCCAATCGCGTCCAGCCTTTTTTGAAGCTTGATTAAAATTGTGCTTCACATTTAATTTTTCAGCATATTCGAAAGCGACTCTTCTGATTTGATTAGCAGTGCAACCATAGAAAATATTTGCCATTTTCTTCACCAAGTTCGCTAGCTCGGCTTCTTCCTCACAACTAAAGACAGTGAATCGTCCTAGATGTGGTGCTAAGGTAGAACCTTTTTTTATCCTCTTCTGAAGGCTTGAAAAAGGGATTCCCATTACTTTAGCAGCATTTCTTATAGAAGAACCGCCATCAATGAGCTGTATAGCTTTATTTAGGCTATCAGAAGACCAGGAAGCCTTTTCAGTTGTCCTGACGACGCGTACTTTCGACATCTAGAAAGAAATAATAAAAACATGATTCAACAGTAACGCACAGTTGCGGGCAATAGTAATCACTTGTGGGTAATGGGAGTCACCTGACAACTACACTAATGAGTAAAAAATAAAAATAAAAAAAACTTTAATACATACACTGATATAATCTGAACTGCACATCACAATTTGAAACGTCTAACTAAGTAAGTGTAAATGTCATAACCGCATACTGCAAGATATTTGGTACTTACCTTCTAATTTGCATTTACGAAAAATTACATCAGCGGAGCGCAAAAACAAAACACGGTCGTTTCTCAGTGGCGCATGAGTGGACTGGCGTGAGCCGTTCGTGGCTGCGCGGGGGCCCGAAGCGGGGGCTGAGGACGCTGTTTACGCGTCGGTCTCACGTAGTGTTTCGTAGTGGTGTGGCCCACACCACTACGAAACACGTACAGACTCAAATGGTTAATTATGTTTGATTTATTAGTCGTAATTGCAGCGTTGCCAGTTTGGTGATTTAGTCCCTAGATTTAGTGATTTTTAGGAGCAACATGGTGAAACTTTGAAAAAAATATCACTAGACACATATTTGGTGATTTTTAATGAGATTTTAAAAATCTGGGGTAATTTAGAAAACACATAATGGCAGCCCTATTTGCTCGCCCGTGAAGAATCCCCGCGCGAGAGTGAGTGTAGATCGCCTTTATGAAATAAATAGCGCTATGATTTATTTAACGTAATAGACATTTATTGCAATTTATGTTTTAAAAAGGACATCGTCGAGATGCGCCCCGTCTCGTCGCTGGCACTCCTGCAATCGAGTAAGTAGACTTTGGAAAACTCGTCGACACATGCTGCGAGGAATTGCGGCTATCTCCTCGCGGATTTTTTCTTTCAATTGGGATATTGTTGTTGGTTTATTATGGTACACTCGACTCTTCAGGTATCCCCACAAGAAAAAATCGCAGGGTGTAAGGTCTGGGCTTCTTGGAGGCCATGGAATATCACCCCTGCGAGAAATCAGCTTGTTAGGAAACATTTTTTTGACCACCGGTAAAATTAAATTTGACGTATGGCATGTTGCACCATCTTGTTGCATCCAAGTCCTGCAGCTGTTGTATCCTTCAAATTCATGTAACTGTGATGTCAAAAACTCTCGCAACATCTTCACGTATTCCATTGAGTTTACAGTAACGTTATTTCCTCGACTGTTTTCAAAGAAGTACGGACCGATTATGCCTTTTGCTGATATGGCAGCCCATACTGTCGTTTTAGGTGAATGAAGGGGCTTTTGGTGTTTAAGGCGAGGGTTTTCCATGCTCCAGTACCGACAATTGTGCTTATTTACGTGCCCATTGATGTGAAAATGGGCCTCGTCTGTAAACAATACATTCTCAAGGCTAGAGAATCGCTCCAGCATAGTGTCAGCCAATAACTTACGTTGAATATAATCGTTTGGCTTCATCTCCTGCACAATTTGAAGCTTATATGGGTGTAGTTTAAGGTCCAAATGCAAAATTCGCCGCAGACTAGTTCTTGTTATTGCTAGAGTCGCCGAACGCTTACGCGTAGATGATTCTGGATCGTTCCTTACAGAAATTTCAACCTCCCGAATGTTTTCTTCACTTCTTGTTTGTTTAATATTCGTTGTCGATCCTGTTCGCTCGAACTTCTCGACCCAAGCCTTAATTAAATTAACACTCGGACACTCGCTTAAACGGCGTAATCCATATTTAACTCTAAATAGGCGTCGTACAGTGACGCAGGAGTCGTTGTTTTTGTAAAAAGTTTTTACACAAAAAGCACGCTGTTCTCCCGTGAAGCACTCCATCGTGACTAAAATTGCATGAAGCGGCGCATCATTCCCCCCAACCCGAGCGGGAGGGGCTAACGGTTTTTGAAAAATCAAGTGTTGCTATATGCAAAAATTTACGGCCCACCCTGTATAACGATCGAGCAACATGTGCAGCTTTTAGAACAAAATAATTCAATATCTTGTAATAGAAACTCTGAGAATCAAGCAGCACTAGTAAATCCAGGTGAAACAACAGCAACTTATACCGAGCAGGATGACACTACTTTAGAGAACAATAGCTCTCCGTATATTTTAGCTGACACAAATGTATCGCAAGAACAAGATGATATTAATGACTCCACAACAGGTGATTTCTTTGGCCCTGATTCTGGGGATGAATACAGTCCTAACCACTGTGCAAGATCAGTTTTATCCAGCAGCTCCAGTAGCAGTACAAGTAGTAGCAGTTCCAATAGCAGATCAAGTAGCAGTTCCAGTCATTCTTCTGCTGAGAATATTAATCCTAATAATTCGAACTTTATTCATGAACACAACCAACCGGCGCAACCTATAAAAAACGGGACCAGAAGAGAACTCGCAATCCATCAGCCTGGAAAAAGAATATTGCTAAGAAATTGAAAAATAGTGGTCAAACTTATGTCTCAATGAAATCTAAAAAATAAATTCAAGGTAAAATAATGGGACCTACATGTACATCTAAATGTCGGTTGTCTTGTGCTTCAAAATTTTGTGAACAAGGGAGGATGGAAATATTTGAGTCTTAGGGTAGAGTGGGTACGATTGAACCAATTAGACTTTGAATGCTTATTGTAAAGTATCTATTATACGTACAGATTAAATATTTTGAACATGTTAAGCACTGTTATCTGTCTTACGAATAAAATATATTCTGTAACTCTATCTCAATTTAAATTAACTTTAGAAACGGGATATTTACCATGTTTTTGATTTATTTTGAGTTCTCGATATTTCGGTGTCCATCAGAATGACTGTACAAATACACAGATCGACGTTTTAATATTACCAGCATTTAGTACCTATGTGGTACTATTTAGTACCTATGCTTAAATATTTTGTACCTGATTAATAAAAGAAAAAAATATTTATTAAAGTGGCCAGTCATTCTGATGTCAGGATGACTGGCCACATTTTTAATTTCCGCGAGAGGGCTCCGTCACTTTCATTTATTTATTCATAATTTAGTACCTAATACGTACCTACACATATATTTTTTCTAGATTTTTAAATCAAACAAAAATAATATTATTAATAAAAAACATTTTTTTAAATCATTTATTAGAAAAATTTAACATTCATGACTCATTCTACTTGCATATTGACAAAAAAATATAGCACAAGACGCTAAGTACTTTCTTTTATTTACTTCACAAAAAAATATGTAGGTGCGTGCGATTTCTTCACATCTTCACAGTATGTTTTCGAATTTGTATTCATTTGATACATAAAAATAACTTTTTTAATACTTTCCTCTTCTTTCATAAAAAAATATTTATGTTTCATCATTTTACTATATACCACCAAACGGTAGTTAGCTCTTCTGACTTTTTGCCTGCATCAATAGAAAAAAAATATCTTACTTATTTTATCATACTACCCACTTGTTTGTTATTTATCATGAGTATCCTCGGAAATTGTTTATGTGGAGACTCGTGATTGAATTATTTATTATTATTTGCCTAATCTGAAGTATTTGCTATAAACAGTGTGTATTTTTGCTCACTCACTATGAAAAGGGGGCGGCAAGGTTCAATATCCTTAGACGAACAAAAAAAAGTGTTTTGTGAATATAAACAGTATTTTGCTAGTAAACATGATATTCCTTCACCTTGTGACCCTGTGTTTGAGGAAATCAGTCAATTATTATCTTGCCGTATGTCAGTAAAAGCATTATATCTCTCATTAAAAATAAATTTTGACTTTTTTTACAATAGTGAATCAGATAGTGTTTCTGAATCTGAAAAATGTAATGATTATGAACATGAAGAAATTATAAGAATAACGCCATGCAGTGAGAAGAAATTTGAATTTTTAATTGATATTTATCAATGGGAAAGGATCAGACCCATCACGGTATGTAGCAAACGAACAAAAACCACATTATCAGATTTTCGCTACCGGATTGTATTGCCAAAGTACCAGTGGGCTGATATGCTCAGAGAAGAAATATGGAAGAAAGATAGAGGTGAGTGCAGTTGGATATTCCGTAAATACTCAATTAAACTCGAGAATAATGTTACATGTTTCGGTTCTTGTAAGCAATGCCAAGCACAAATAGAAGCCACAATTTATTGGCCAACTGAGAAAATTGTTAGATGTGTTTGCACTGTACGTGACATAAAACAGAATTTCAAACACGATTCATCATCAAGTAGAAAAATAAAATTATCTCCCGTCAAACGTTGTGAACTTAGCAAAGAATTAAAAAATTATTCTGCTATCACGGTCCGAAATCGTTTGACTGATTCAGTTATGAACAGTGGCGATCTAGAACCTGCGCACTTACCAACAGTTGGTGCTCTAAGGCAAATAAAGTACGAAGACCGTAAAAGCTCGTATTATGACTCAAATCAAATCATGGCCTTATGGTTAATGTCTAAATTACCTGCATATGAACATGTAATTAGATTTATATCAGTTTTGCCATTCTGCGTTTACTATTGGACGTTAGATCAAGAAAGATATTTCCAAGAATATAAAAAAAAGGAAAGGGTTGTGCTAAGTATTGATGCCACCGGTAGCATGTTTAAGCCTTTTGGAGTAAACAAAGATCTAATTTTGACTAAAACGATATTTTTGTATTCTTGTGTCATGCTTTCGGTCTACAATGACCGTAGTGTGCCCATAGCACAGATGATATCTGATAATCACACTATGGATAGCATATACAATTGGCTTCATACTTGGAATAAAAGTCAAAATAATGAAACACCACATGAGGTGGTCTTAGATGATTCATCAGCTTTGATCGGAGCTGCAGTAAGAGCATTTACGAAATGTAGTACTACAAAAGAGTACGTAAATGAATCTTATACCAAACTGGAAACAAAAAAGCAAACACCTGATCAGTGCTACATTCGCTTAGACACGAGTCATTTTATTAAGACCCTCTTCAATTTACCGTGTTTCAAGCACATAGATCAGAGAACTAAATTCTTCTATATCAAATGTCTTGTAGAAGTAAAGCGTTGCGACGATTATAACAAAGTTAAGCAAATTATCAGTGATATGATAACACTTTGTCTAAATAAATACGACGGGCTTGATACTCATCAAGGAAAAAAAACGAGATGTGAAGAAGCAAAAATCAGATTAAAAAGCTTAGCCTCGTTTCAACGTACAAACGAATCTGAAATTGAAATTGAAGACAGCACAAAAATTACTCAATATTCTAAAAACAAATCTATATTATCAGAAAATGTACCGGAAAATATTAATAAAGGACAATCTGCTTCAAAAACGCCTAAATGGTTTTATAACTCTATTGACACCGAAAAATTAATAATCACTCTAACTGAAGATGACGCTAACTTGCATGACAATTTATACTATTTTCCTGAATTTATTGGTACTTTATCTCGACTAATGGGACAGCTTCCACTATGGTCAAACATAATGAGATGGACATATGATTCGAATATACATACTCCCACGTCATCAAACGTAGAGAGCTATTTCAGAACTTTGAAAAGACTTTTGTGCCAAATTAATATAAAAACAGACAGATATCGTACCGATGAATTCATAAAGACACATGTTGAGTTTCTTTCTGGAGAATTAAAAGCTTCTCACAGTACCCTAAACCTGGGTCACAAAAAAACACCACTAAAGAAAAAAAGATTATCACATCAAGATCACCCAAAAGAAAAAAAGATAAAACTAGCAGTAACAGAAGAGTCTATATTTACGGAAAATCCTTCAATGATTGAGAACTGGAGAGGATTAGTTAAAAAGGAAGAAAGTAAAAAGAATAAAAAAGAAAGAAATATAATTCAGAAAATAACTTTATTGAGAAACGGATCAGTTGTTCCACGACTTGCCGGTAAGGATACTATTATTTCAAATACATGTGCGTTCGACTCGGTTTCACAAGCGCTTGCTGTTGGAGTTTCTGATGATTATGTATTTAGCCGAAATTTACGCACCACTGATGATGAATATTTTCAATTTATAAGGATGATTGCTGCCAATGATAAAACAACAGATATTTATAAAAAACGCGGAGAAATTGTGAAAAACTATTTTGATACAAATATTAACGATGATGGGAAAACTACCGTAAATTGTGAATGTAACGTTGCGTATATATTTGAAAGAATTTTAACTAACAAAAATATATACAGCGCAGATATACAAGAGTCATGCACAAATACAGACTGCCCCACAAATAATGTAAAACGGAAATGTGCGTTCTTACCTCTTGATTTTAATAAAGAAACGTTATGTGAATCTGCAAAGTCGACATTAGTCACTGAAGACAACATGTTAATTTGTCGTAGGCTTGGATGCAATGGCACAAAAACAATTAATTATAATTTGAAAGATATAATTGTTTTTGAACCAAGATCTGATAAAAAAACATTTATTAAAGATTTGCCAAAAAAAATGACTTTACAGGATACTGAATACACACTGTTATCTGCTATAGAATTTGTACCACCACACACTCCTGATTCTATTGGACATTACAAATCACATTGCCGCAGGGGGAACAAATGGCAATGTTTTGACGATATGTCCACTAGGATAACAAAAAGTATTAGCAGTTTCTATGCTCATTCCATATTATATGCAAAAAAGGAATGAGCGTCTTTGTAAAACATGAACATTCAATTTTTCTAATAAATGATTTTAAAAAATGTTATTTTTGTTTGATTTAAAAATCTAGAAAAAATATATGTGTAGGTACGTATTAGGTACTAAATTATGAATAAATAAATGAAAGTGACGGAGCCCTCTCGCGGAAATTAAAAATGTGGCCAGTCATCCTGACATCAGAATGACTGGCCACTTTAATAAATATTTTTTTCTTTTATTAATCAGGTACAAAATATTTAAGCATAGGTACTAAATAGTACCACATAGTTACTAAATGCTGGTAATATTAAAACGTCGATCTGTGTCTTTGTACAGTCATTCTGATGGACACATATTTCGGCACTGTTACAAGCGCCATGATCACGACGGTACTGAAGATGCGGGTAAGCGTGTTTTTATTCACGGGCAAACAAATCTGTCTACCCGCTTTATTTTGCGTTTCGATCTTTGGTTACCACTACTATTGTCACTGTTTTCACTTAAAGTTAAAACTCGATTTTGTTTTCGACACGCAAAACTCACAGTATCGACTGGTACATTCTTTTTGTATTGAGATGGACTTTTGCACAGCTGGACCACTGGATTCCATGCAGTAGAAAGATGGAAACCGTCTTCACGGTTGAAATTAGGATATTTGGTAATCTCAATAGCCTCTCTGACCAATCTAGGTATGTAATGTTTATCAGTTGAGATTACCTGAGGTTTATGTAGTTCGATCCAATGTTGTGTTCCAGCTTCGAGTAGATGTTGTGCTATGGCTGATTTATTCGAGTCATTGTTTTTTACAGCTCTAAGGTAAAAAACAATGACTCGAATAAATAAAATAAAATAAAAACTCTCAATAACTTTAGAAACGGGTAAATATCCCGTTTCTAAAGTTAATTTAAATGTTAATGACCATGCCAGTTTAAAAATCTATCTCAATTAACTACGCTGTTATTACCTAACGAAAGGGATTGTGGAAAGTGGTTCAATTGACCCCATCCTAAGGACAGTTGAAACAGTATGTAGCATTAATTGAAACACTTCATATATTTTTCGAATTATTAAACTTTTTAATAGGCTTAAACTATTTTCTATTTTTCAACAATTAGCCAATGAGATCATGAAAAGTTGGTAATGTTATCATATATAGTTCTAAAATTATAACTAAAACAAAGTCTTGGTGTAACAGGTCAGCTTAATTTCTTGTTCATGTCTCAAAAACACATACAAACAAATTTAGAATTAGCATTTCACATAATCAACATGGTTTTAATGAATTTATATATTATAATGGCATAATACAGCATAAAAAGAGTTTTTTTATATCCCATACAATTAGACAGGTTTCAACTATACTGAAGATATATCAAGATTTATTAATGTAGGTAACAATCATCTTGTTGTTAGTCCAAAATAAATACGATGTCCCTTTCTTGAGCTGAGCTAAATACTTTTTTTGCAGAGTTATAGCCCATAGTTATGCTATCTATAGGAACATTTTCAGGTGCACTTTTTCGCTTTTTTTTATACCTAGAAAACCTAAACGTGGTCAATGTTAAACATTTCTGCAGCCTTACGCAATGACTGCCCTGACTTTACTTCTTCGTAGGCTTGTTGGTACGATAACTTCTGTCCGTAACATGAATTCTTTTTCTAGGCATCTGAAAAAAAAGTTGACATTTTCTAGGCATCTGAAAAAAAAAGTTGACATTGTAAAAACAATAGTAATACCTACAATATGTTTTTTTTTAAGTTCATGTATCAACAAAAATCTTTTTTTTTACTATAAGTAGGTACTTAAACGACGACAGGGACGGTTGAAGCACCAGGTCGATTGAAACGTTTCAAACGTCCACAGATACATTGTTACAACCGTACCCATCTCCTGTTCTACATTTCAAGGTAAGTTTTTAGCATAAAACGCTACTTCAGCATTTATCAATGGCAATAAATACAACCATAGATAAGTACACAACACAATAAAACAAGAAAAAATATCAGAATACCAGAGTAAGTAACTATAAATTAAAAATGAAAAAATCGTAAAAACTTACTTTTGGGTGACAAAATTCTTCAACACGTCCTGTGCACGACTACGTTGGCTCGCTGCCGCCGCGTGACTGACCAAATATTCGAGCATAATCTATGCAGTAACGGACGTCACCTCGCGCTTGTATGATTTTTTTTTTTTTTTTTATATTGCAAGGATAGGACGTTTGTCTTCCATGCCACCTGATGGAAAGTGCGCATGAAGACTATGGTGTTACACGTCCATCCACGAGAAACCTATTCACTCGACACTTAAAAGTTCCAGGACTGTAGTGGTCAGGAAAAACAGACGCAGGCAGATTGTTCCACACCTTGGCAATCCGTACCAAAAAGGAACTATCGAAGCGTTTTGTTCGACTTCTTGGTATATCCACTATATACGGATGGAAGTTCTGTCTGCGTCTGGTAGTCCGGTGGTAAAAAGGGGTGGGTTCAATTTGGTCAAAAAGAGCACTCGCACACTCACCAAAATGTAGCCGATAAAAGACTGTCAAACAAGCAACCTTACGACGATGCTCCAGCGTCTGCAATTTTTTATTTGTAAGGTTGTTGTTATTTATGAGTTTTCGGGCTCTTCGGTCAACAGAGTCTAGCGCTTCGAGCTGGTATTTGGCAGAACCATCCCAAAGGTGACTACAGTACTCCATGCAAGACCTCACTTGGGCTGTGTATAAGTTGAGGAGCCGTTCAGGGCTGAAGTACCGCCGGACCTTCGAGATGATACCCAATTTTTTGGAAGCCGTTTTTGCCATAGACTCAATTTGTTGTCCGAAGTTTAATTTGGACGTTATAGTGACGCCCAAAAGCCCTAGTTGATCGGTGATGGGAACAGATACATTCTGGAAAGTGGGCGTAAGAGTAAAGGTGCTCTTTTTTGCGGAGAATAGACACGCTTGTGTTTTGGAGGCGTTGAATTTGACCAGGTTAGATTCGCCCCAATCGGACACATTCCGCAAGGTCGAATGAATGATAGTTTCCGAGAAATTTGAGTTGTTTCAATCATGACGCGTTTCAATCGTACCCAGTCTACCCTACTGGAAGTTGGGAAGTGTCGAAAGGCAACGTGATTTTTTAAACGCTTGCACAAGAACACTCAATTTTGTTTACCGCCGCATAAAGACTAACAAAGCTTACGAGAGAAAACCAAATACTGCTTATTCCTTACTCATGGCGGGTTTCAATATAATGAAAACTGTTCGTTTTGCCTACGAACAATAGAAATCACTACCAAAATGCCGTTCTATATTCAATATCTTGACATCTAAACCACTGCTTACGAACTGTTTGACTGTAATGGGTTGCTAGGTTACATTTGACCATTTACAAAATAAGTCATTATATCTAGCCAACGACGACGTATTTATTAATTTAAACCAATGAGGTATAGGTAGCATGGCAGTCTACTGCGGCCAATAAGAGTTATGTTTTCATTACGTATGACCAATTAAAGAATAGGTAATTTTATCCAGCCAACGACGTAACAATTTATTCATTTAACGAAATATCTGTCAACATATCAATAATCCAGTTTTCTCTTTCTAACTTATATATAACTGTTTTTGAAAAAAAAGGACGAATATTATTGAATGACATAATTTTTCTTTTAAATATTTACTTTGACGTCATAAAAAATTTATTTAACCAAAGGCAAAATTAGTCGAAGGATTGGCGTTTCGTTTTACGTAAGCAATTAAACACAATTATTAACAAAAAGCTCTAAAAACATACTATAATATATTTATCGAATACCAAAACATAGCAAACATAAATTGAATAGGTTTATATATTTCTTTAGTTCAAATATCATACAAATAATTTGCGAATGCGTGATATTCTATAAATCACATATCACCTATTTTCTTGGAAGAACGTCACGTCTTGGAAGAACGTCCCATGCCAAATTTGAGAACTTACAGCCCGTAGCTAATAGATATTGTGAAACGCTACTTTTTTCCTACCAGTTTTGTACCTGTATCGGTTACTCATACCAGTCAGTTGAATATTGAAACCCGCCATTAATGACAATAAAGAAATTCGCGTCTGTAAAACGTTTCTGGTCAACACTTTGGGTATTACACAACGGATTATGCGGACTGTTATTGATGGAAAAGCACAGAATGATGGATTTATTCCAATTGATTGGCGAGGAAAACACGGAAAGCAATGCAAATTGACTCCCAAAGTCATCCAAGCAGTTAAAGATCATATCGAATCCATTCCTAAGGTTGAGAGTCACTACCTCAGAGCTAGTACTTCCAGAGTCTTCATTGATGGAGGTTTGACAGTTGCAGAATTACATAGAATTTATTCAGAAAGCCAAAATCAACAAAACAAGTAAACTACGATGCCTACTCACGGATTTTCAACCAAGATTTTAATATCGGATTTTTCAAACCTAAAAAAGATCGCTGCGATGAATGTGTAGCCTACGAAAATGCCTCTGAAGAAGAAAAAAGGAAATAACGTGATAGCTTCAAGTTACACCAGGAAGAAAAAAGCTTAAGCAGACTTGAAAAAGACAAGGATATGAAAAAGTGTCATGAACTTGATACCAACACGATTGTTTTCACGTATGATTTACAAGCAGTTTTACCCTGTCCTGTTGGCAAATCAAGCTCCTTTTACTTGTTATAATTTAACAATGTCTAATGCAAACAAGCAAGAAACATTGGCTTTTGTAATAGAGGAGCCATCGAAATAGGATCATGTGTGTATAAATAACTGGAGCAGATTTCTCTTCAAAATCCTGGCTGTGATGATAATTATTTACTCGGACAACTGCTGTGGCCAACAAAAAAACAGGTTTGTATTCGCTATGTATTACTATGCAGTTAGTAAGTTAAACATAAATACGATTCAACATAACTTTTTGATTCGAGGACATACCCAAAATGAGGGCGACGCAGCTCATTCAGTTATCGAAAAGTCTGTAACAAGAGCTAAAAATGCTGTATCTATTTATTACCCCGACCAATATATATCCCTGATTCGTGGAGCGAAAAAGACTGGCAAACCATTTGTCGTAAAAGAAATGAATTATGATGATTTCATTCATCTAAAGTCACTTGAGGAAAACATGAACTTCAATATTGCGAAAAATTTACATGGAGATATAATCAAAACTGGCGATATTAAAGGCATTAAATTTACCAAGAATTGTGAAAATTACCAATATCGAACTTCTTACAAAACTGAAAACTGGGTAGAAGCAAAGCTATAATTCAACCTAGAGAAAGAAATTTACGTAGAAATAGAGACAACGTTCGCTTCGTCTATCCTTCGATAGAGGAAATTCCCTTGAAGCAGGCGTATACTTCAAAAATAAAAATTTCAGAACGCAAAAAGCGTGATTTATTGCAATTAGTGGAGGCAAATATCGTCCTAAGATATTATGGAAGCTTTTACAATGATCTCATTTAATGTTTTGTAATTCATTTACTTTTTTATTATTGTAATATTCTATTATGTCATAGAAATTTTCTTATAACCGAGCCTTAAAAATTCTTTGACTTTCCTGAGAATGTGACAATATGTTATTTTATGTTTTTGATTTTATTATTTTTTATTGAATTAGTACAAAATAATGATAAATAATTAGATATAAGAAAATTTGATTTTAATATTGTTGGAGTAATTATAATGTGCGATGACTGTCATAAAAGTCTAATTAAAATAGTGAGACTCTATGTATAATTAGCGAATAATTTCTTAATTTGTTACTTTGATAAATAAATCTTGAAAAAGTAATTTTTTGTGTTTTGATTGTTATGACATAATTGCCCATGTAATTTTTTTCTAGTGCCATAACGTCACTTCTGGGAGGGTTTTAAATTGTAAACTGCCATATTTTTTTATAACGGAATTATGAGATATTTTCTTTTACTTTAATATGAATTTTAAAGTTATAGTGTAAATATTACAAGTTCATTTTATTACTCAATAAGAACTATTTTATACAATAGGATGTCCAAATTTCAAACACTTCTCCTGAAAAATTACATCACTTACATAAGTGACGCTGTTGCACCGTAGGTGCGATATATTGCAAACACAGTTAAAGAAACCCAAAACTTAGGACTTACACTGTTTTAAGAGGTAATAAATCTGGCACAAGTAGACCAAGAGAGTTCAGGCGTATTTATTCCATATGTGGCGTCAATGTTTATAGAGATATGTAGGTATATCAATACTTTTAAATCACAACTAAAAAACTTAAAAAACTAGTTTCATTTTCTACGCTAAAACGGATATTTTATAGAAACTTCAATCTGAGATGTAGGACTTCGAAAAAATACACGTGTAACAGATGTGACACTCTCAATATTAAAATAAAAAATTGTGATTCGGTGGTTGAACGCTTACCGTACGAAGAAGAAAAGGATGAACATTTAAAAAGAACCAAAAACTTGAGGAAGGCAATGCGAGCATAAAGTGAAGAAAATTTTGAGTGTCTAACATTTGACATGGAAAAATCATTACCTCTGCCACGTATCCCGTACAAGTGTTGTGTTTTATAAGCGCCAGCTTTGGTTCTATAACTGCTCAATACACACAGGATCAGACAACATTGTTATGTGTGGGTTGAGGGTGAGGCGGGTCGAGGATCACAGGAAGTAGGATCCTGCATCATGAGATACATAAAAAATAGACTAGATGCGAAGATACAGCATCTTGTCCTCTGGAGTGACTGTTGCGGGGGACAGAATCGAAATATAAAAATCATTTTAATGCTTAAAGTGGTTTTAGATTCTCATCCGACGTAACGTCTGTAACTTTTAAATATTTAGAGTCAGGATATACTTTCCTGCCTAACGACACTGACTTTAGCAAGATAGAGCAAATGCTTAAATATCACGAGAGAGTAGGAATAGTGATAATATTTAGAAGCTAAATATCAAATAATATATATTTTTTAAAAGCCTAATGATCAGCAATTATGATCTTGGATCATAATTGCTGACCGAACGAAAGAGCTTGGTGGTGTAAATTTGATTTCGGAAAAAGGATCCAGTCTTATAAATTAACAAATATATCACAAAATAAGAAACTATGTCAAGCCATACTATAAAAATAAAGAAAATAATATTATTTGACACTTTTAGAACTTTGAATTATCTTGGAACTCTTCGCCAATTAGCAAATCACATATGTATTTTACACGCCGATATCTCGAAAGTGACTTCGTGAGGACTGGATCTTTTTCGTTTAACTACGTCCGTATATCTTTAAATCACAATGTTCACGCTCAAAGATCTTAAAAATACTATTTTTTCCATTCTAATCTTCATGTGGAAAAACACACAGTAACTTTATAATCTTAATAGTGGTACATTAATGTAGATAGATAGGTACCTAACTACATTTCTATGTATATTATATGATATCAAGCAATCAAGAGCTGGATCCAAAGTGGGCAGTAGTATCTATTTCCAGTTTATATAGAATAATGATGATAAAATCTTTTGCTGTTTTTTTATTTCAGGATAATCAACGCGGCAAACGAAATGCGAAGAAATTTGACTACTGGTGCAGTAAATACTGGGCTTAGCTGAATAATGCGAAAATGTATCCAACACAGAGGCAGATAAGGTGAACGTAAATTGTAATATGCAACGCTAATAAATTTTATATTGCACAAGATTATTTAAAACCTTGTTTTATTTTACTTTCCTGGGCCAAAAACTGAATTAAGCCTAATTGAATAGAAGTTAACGTTGTTAAGCGCCACGAACTTCTATACCTATTCCATGACGTCGGCAACCTTGGTTGTATAATGGAGACGTGAAATGTAGGTACAGGTACGTTAACGTTACAGCGCGGGAAGAAAACACAATACAACATATTTATTCTGCAAACGAACTATTAAACAGGCTCCTGGTTTCGTTCTAGTAGTTTAATAATTGGTTGAACCAATTTCTTTCATATGATGCAGAACATACCAAATACACACACATTTAATTTTTCAGTACAACGCGGTCACATTAACTGGACGCATCGCTGGAATGCGAGGCCCCGCCCGCTTCCCCCCGCATTCCCTTAGCTCGCCCGGCAATCGTCAGTACGGTTAGCATCTCTGTTACCGATACACGCGTCGATATTTTGATTGGTTTTGACTGTTTGGACGTTTTGGAAGTTTGGACTGTTTTTGTTAATTTTGGACTATTTTTGTTACTACAAATTTTTGAACATGGGGAAAACTATACACAGTGAAGCGAGAAATCTTGTGTTGAAAGTGCTGCAGTTTTTCGAGAATGAGAAGAAAAATAGACGCTTTTGCATACCTGTAGATCAGGTTGATAAACGAACCTGTGCAGCAACTGGAATATCAAGAAGTACTCTTACTCGTATAAAAAGGGAGGCCAAAAAGGCATGTATACCACCGTCGGGTTCTTCGCCCGACGCTAGTCCAAGCACTAGCACGGCTCCAAGTACTAGTACGGCCCCAAATACTAGCACCGTTCCAAGTACTGACCTTTGTCCCAGTCCAAGTACTACAGATAATCCAATGAGGGAAATAAAGTTATCCACACCGGGTAAAAAGCGTAAACAATCAGCGAAAAAAATTGTCGTGGATGATTTTGATATTTGCGCAATACGCAATATCATTAACAGCTTTTATACTGTAAAAAAGAAAGTACCCACGCTTAAAAAAATCTTGGCAGCTGTTAAGAGAGATCTTAATTTTCAAGGTGGAAGAACTTTCCTTAGAAATATTTTAATAAATCAGTTGGGTTATAAGTTTAAAAAATGTATAAGTGCGCGTTCGGTGCTAATTCAAAAAGCCGATATAGCTGCATGGAGAGAACGCTACCTGCGCCGAATGAAAGAGAACAATGATCTCGGCGCAGGTAAAAAACCAGTTATTTACCTGGATGAAACGTGGATCCATTCCCATTATACCGTCAGCAAATGCTGGCAAAACAGCACAGATAGCAGCGTCAATAAAAATTTTAACCCGGGTCAACGGTGGATTCTGGTGCATGCTGGAGGAGAAAACGGATTTATCCCAGATGCAGATTTATTATACAAATGCAAAAGTACTACTGGCGATTACCACCATGAAATGAATACCGACAATTTTTTGAAATGGCTTAATGAAAAGCTGATACCAAACTTGCCAAGCTGATACCAAATAGTATAGTCGTCATTGACAACGCGCCTTACCACTCAACGCAGTCGGTGAAGGCGCCCACGAGTGTAACGTTAAAAAGAGACATGCAACAGTGGCTGCGTGACAACAATATTCCGTTTGACGAAAAAATGAGAAAAAGAGAACTCTACCATATTATAAAAAAAGCAAAGCCGCCGAAGCAATACATTGTCGATGATTTGATGAAACGACATGGCCATGAAATTGTACGGTTGCCACCTTACCATTGTGACCTCAACCCTATTGAATATATCTGGAATTTGGTCAAACAAAGGGTGGCATACAAAAACGTAGATCAACAAGAAAGAAAAATTGAAAATCTTACCAGAGATGCAATAAACTCAATCACAGCATCAGACTGGAAAAAAGAAGTTAACCATGTCGAGAGACTACAACAGGTCAGTTCGTAAATAGATTATAAATCTAAAGTATGTATGTATGTATTTATGTTTGTATTGTGATGTTAAATAAAAAGATATAAGTATTTTTGGAGGTACATATTAGTAATCTAGTATATTAGTATAGTAGTATTAGTATAGTAGTATTAGTAAAAAAAATAAAATTAGTAATCCACTAAATTGATACAATTATTTTGTGGTAAATTTAAAACACTATTTTATTTACTTTCAGGAATACTGGGAAAAAGATGGCCTGGTTGACGACGTACTGCAGCAACTAGTAATCGATCTTGGAGGAGAGGAGTCATCCGACAGCGAGATCGAAAGTGAAGAAGAAGACAGTTTACTCGTAGACCATGATATTGTACCAAGTATTTATAGTGAAGATGAATTTTGAATAAATATTTATCCATCAACATGAAATAGTTTTAAATTATATTGTATAAAAAAATACATGATGCAACATATTGCAAGATTAACAAATAAAACCAATGCTCCAAAATCTAAAATGTAGTTTTTATTTAGCTGCATGCTTTTTTTTCGCACCGTACCTGACCGCCAAAATGACGTCATCAAAGCTGTGGCGTTCAGCCGATTTCTACTAGCACTGGGTGAAATAAAACACAATCAGTACTTAGTCAGAGGAGTCGACACGTCCACTCGCACGCGCTGTCAACCGGTCAATGCCATAACAGAGATACGAGAGGGCGCCTCGATGCCTCAATCTTTATTCCCATTCACTCGTTCATTCCGAGTCACCACATCTCTCCTTTCTTTTTTTTTTTCTTTTTTTTTTTTATTAAAAAGTTACATTATTTACAAATTGAACTGAATCTACCACCACTTCGGAAAGTCGATCTGTTGAGAAGAAGTGGCAAGAAACTCAACAGCAATCATCTTTTTAAATACACAATGACAATTTCACATAAGACTCATCCTTAAATCTATTGAAGGGTTATAGACATTTTAACATATTTTATAACCTTAATTAACTAATATAATTTTAACATATTGTTATAAAAGACTACACTAATAGGATTTCTTTTTTTTTTTTCATTTCTTTCTTTCTATCCTTGACCTGTTCATGAGCTACGTCATGTTCCAAGTGAATAGCGTAAGTAGGAGTGTATAACCTAACCTGTGTATAACCTATTAAAAAGAATTATAATGAAGGCAATTTGCCTTTTTCCAATGCGGAGTACTATTGTGCATTGTAAGATAGTCAAACATTTTTCCAGTCTGACTTTTGGGCTTGGCTTATTTTAACCTCGCTCAATATTGGATAGTATTGTGTAATATTTTAGCTAGTTCCATACAAGCAAATATCGAAGACACAATCTATTATTTATGATGAACCTCTTTCTATTACGAATATTTAAAGAAATTAATTTTTTGCTTTTGTTATTTCTACCTTGACTGTGAGAAACATGAGCTCTAATGTTTTACATGGCTTTGAGTTGTCAGTGGTCGTTTCTAAAACTTGAATCACTTTTGTTTTTTTTTTTCAAGCCTTTAGTAGGTACATCCTAATAAAGTGATAGGAACTGGTTTAAATTCTAAGCTCTTAATAACATGCTTTTGTTATAATATCAATAAATTATAATTTTACGTTTGTCCGTATTGATTTTATCTAAATCTTCGGTGGCTTCAAAGGACAATTGATTACGCAATTTTTTAACAACCTTGATAAATTTTATCAATATCAACACATCTTGCTTTAAATAATGAAAGTTTATATTGATTCTCAGCCTGGGAAAGACTGTAAACCTTCAACCTGGACACAACCAGGTTATGATCGACTTTATTTATAGCTTTTCAAACCTACTATGGTTACAAATTAATTACAATTTCAGTAATCTCAGTCAGACAATTTTGTCTGAACTAAAACAATAAGGGTACTAAATCAAGAGATATAAGCAAATGTCGGCTAGGCCAATAGCACTGCACAACAAATAAGATGCAAAGTACAATAACTGGACTGCACTTAGTTATACAATAACACAATTTGAAATCATGTGAACTTGACCCTCCACAGTTCACTCAGTCAGTATTTTTGGTTTTTCTTGTTATTTCTTTGTTAAATTTTTCGGTTAAAATCATGAAATAGTATCAAACAAAATCGAATATAATAGTATTATTGCCACTAACTGTTCAAGTGAAACAAGTAACTATAACTAAAACCAAGTGAATTGCATAGTGCATAACTTCACGCCTGCATCCCCCACGGTGTAGGCAGAACACCAGAGGCTATGAAACCATCTGCGGTCTCGTTTGACAAATTCAGAGGTACTATTATGATGGAGAGAGGCCATTGCAGCGACAGGGGGCCAGCATATCGCCCGCAAAACCGTCAATAAAACCTCTGTCCCCCAACTGACTCCCACGGCATGCCCGGGAAGAGAAGCAGCCGGCACATTCCACGTTCCTCTTCCACTCCCAGTCCAGCATGGAAGTTGAATTAATGCATTATATTACTACAAAGTGAATTTGTTGTAAAGTTTTATTGAAATGACACTTAACTTTGAAAGTGTGTAAAACTTTCTGCAATATTAGTGAAAATCATATACAGAAACCATTATTAAATTAATATCGGTGGCTCTAATGGACCAATAAAAGTTGGCAAAAATAAATGGGGTAAGAGTTTGGTCTTTGGTATATAGTATAAGCTATATCCTAACTCACCCAAGAAAATGCATGGTATAAAAATAATTTTATTTGCGTTTTATTTATTTATGTATGTTTTTGGAGAACCAACAGCTTTGTTACAAACTTATTTACTGTTTAATATAAACTATGGAGAGCCAATTAAAGGTTCCCGCGATTATATAACTGGATAAAAATTAGGTAGTAGCGTAAAAGAGAAGCTTGAAGTGTTGTAAGAATCGTGGCGCCAACGCGCTTCGAAATCTTTTCGGAAGTAGGTAACTTTTCTTCCTCCAATCTTAGTCTTATTATATTCAATTTTACGCCATTATTGTTAGGATAATGTAGGGCCAATGTTATTAATAAAATCATTATTTATACCAAGCTTGAGCACTTATAAATTTTCATTTTTTTTGTTTACTCATTTCCAAATGGGACGGGAGCATTAAATAAACCCAGCATAGTTAGGGTTAGGTAAGCTATGAATGTTTTGCCTGTTTTGATACTACCACAGAACATCTCTTTAGCATTTCCTCAATATTTTGTGACAAAATATTACATTTGATGCCAGAATCTATTAGTAAATCGACATCCACACCGCCAATACGACATTTGCATCATCGTCGATGTAAAATATGTAATCGACATTGGTAGTTTGCCTACGCCGAGACTCTTTATTGTCGTTAGGATGTGTTTTTATCATGAGACATTTGAGCAGGCTTTCGTTTGATGGTGCATGTGCACTATTGTTTTTTGAAATGACCTGCTTAACACTTTCAATAAATCTCATATTCTTTTCATTTTTTTTTTTTTTTTTTCTTGCAACTTCTTTATTCTGCAAACCGCTCATCTGTCTTTCGACTGTTTTGGCGTTTTGATTCAGAAATTATCATATTTATGGTAAAGTTATCTCCTAGTAAAAAACTTTCTTTCTTAACTTTGAACAACTGCACTTTTCTATAATCTGTCTTATCAGATTATCATTTTCGTTAGAGAAGTTTTATTTCGAAATTTGCTTTCGAAGCCTAACCAGAAACTTTTCAAATTCTTTAGCATTTTCGTGGCGCATTAATCGAAAGACATGACGTTCATACATGTAACTTTGTTGAGGACAAAATATTCGTTTACTCCCCTACTGCTATCTTATAGACATCTATATTTCCTTGTCTTTGACATGTGCGCCAGGAATATTATAGTAAATTTCTTGTTGGGACAGCCCTGCAGAATACAATAAAGTAGCATCAATTTCGGTGGCTACAAAGAAAACTTTCAAACCACGCTTGAAGCTCTAACGCTTATTTTAATTGTATCTAATATGATATCTACTTTATTTCAGTTGACCTTTATTTAACCAAAATGACATTAATTCCAATTAATTATTATTTTATTTCAAATCGTTCCAATAAATTTCATTTCCGTTATGAAATTTCAGTTGACTCGATTTTGTCAGGGAAATATTTAATTTAATATATTTAGTTTTTTGAGTATAAGTATACGTTATAAAAATTATTGTAAGTTATTCCATTTTACACTCATTTGTGTCATTTCAGATAAATGAATTGTTTTTCGAAAATTTAATAACTAATGGCAGAATGAATACACCTTTCTAACTAGTTATAATAGTTTTTTTTTTTTTTTTAAGCAACATAGTTGATTTTGTTTATGTTAACCGACGAATCTTATTTCCTTAATTTGTTACATGACATATTAAGTAATGTTACATTTGTAAAAGTAAAGAGCTAACGGATCATATTTTTACTGTTTGTTGTATTTATGCAATGAAAACCTACAACAGCCAATTAATTATATTTTTTTTAAATAAACATAACATTGTGATGACACAATAACTATTTTAGTGCAGTTGTTTTAAAAGTTGTTATGTAGTGCCCCTCCTGGGTTACGGGTTCACTGTCACGCCAAGCCCTAGGTAACGTCAGACACCGACTCCGTCGCTCGACCGACTGGCCGTTTCACGTTACTACAACTTGCGGACATGAGACAGTGTACAGTATCTACTTAGCAGATACACAAACACTACTCGTTATACCATTAGATGGGAAGTACATTGTACAACCTCATGGGAACATTTTAGTTGCATTAGATGAGAAGTACATTGTACAATTTCATAGAAACATTTTATTTGCATAAATTGATTGATACAGGCAACCTGATTTATCAATTATCAATTCACTTAAATGCAAATCGCTTATATTTATTGTTTCTACAAGACTAATCTATTTATTTCTTATTAATGGGTTGATTATCCATTGTTACTAAGAAATTTTCAACTTTAACATTGTTTGACAAAAACATCATTGTACAATCTCATAGAAACATTTTATTTGCATAAATTGATTGATACAGGCAACCTGATTTATCAATTATCAATTCACTTAAATGCAAATCGCTTATATTTATTGTTTCTACGAGACTAATCTATTTATTTCTTATTAATGGGTTGATTATCCATTGTTACTAAGAAATTTTCAACTTTAACATTGTTTGACAAAAACATCATTGTACAATCTCATAGAAACATTTTATTTGCATAAATTGATTGATACAGGCAACCTGATTTATCAATTATCAATTCACTTAAATGCAAATCGCTTATATTTATTGTTTCTACAAGACTAATCTATTTATTTCTTATTAATGGGTTAATTATCCATTGTTACTAAGAAGTTTTCAACTTTAACATTGTTTGACAAAAACACTTCGAATGGGTTGTTATTAACACGATGACTCATGAATATTCCAAACGATAATTTAGGGTTTTTGTACTTTTGATTACTTGATCAAATTCAGGTAACCAGAGTTGAAAAATATTTTGCAAAATTCATGTTATTTTACATTAGTTCATCATTGAGTAATTTTTTAACCTCATTTTAATGATGAAATTGTATAACCATAGAATTTTACACGAAACTTTTCATAAGTATGTATTAACAATCTATCCAAAATGAGCAAATTTGCATTTATGCAATGAGAATTTTTTGTACCTAACTAGTATTGAACAATTGTGATTCTAGATACAACTATTATTGAATTTTGATATTGATATGATAGTAAGCTTATTACTCAAAGCATATTATAAAAGTAAGGCACTTAGTAAGATTCACTTTAAATTTATTTTTAAAAATAATTTTATGCGTCAAGGGACTTTTGTAATACTTTCTGAAATAAATTTACAGAGTGTCAGTATAAATATTAATATATTAATCTACACTTTCTCTTTTTTTTTTTTTTTTTTATTTCATATCAAATATAAAAATTGCTCATTATGGACCAGTTTAAACACAGTAACACATTTGTTCTGCTTTTGCAGAATAATAGATGTACTCACATATTTATCCTCGTCGCCAGTTGTGGCGTTCAGCCGATTTCTACTAGCACTGGGTGAAATAAAACACAATCAGTACTTAGTCAGAGGAGTCGACACGTCCACTCGCACGCGCTGTCAACCGGTCAATGCCATAACAGAGATACGAGAGGGCGCCTCGATGCCTCAATCTTTATTCCCATTCACTCGTTCATTCCGAGTCACCACAAAAGCCATGCGTCAAGTTAATGTGACCGCGTTATAGGTATAATAATAACACAGTAGATTTATTTTTAATTTTATATGGCATAAATAAATTCAAAACTATGATATATTTCCTTGTAATTATAGGAAAATCCAAGCAGCAAAGGGTTAAATTTATTCCAATGGAGATTTTTCTTTTATAGTGACTTATTTTCATTTTGAAATAGTTTATGATGTGAAATAAACATACAAAAAGTGCGGCTCAGCTATTTCAAAAAGCGCTTCTACAAGGCCATATTTTTTCCACCCTGGAGTTCTTACAGAATAGCTATTTAGCACATCAAATACATTATTTAGCAGCCTGATAAAAAGTACCGTCCCGTCATAGTCTTCAAAACCTTTTTTTTTCAATTCCTTACTACAATATTACTTTAGTAACTTTACTGACTCGCTTGACAACTGCGTCGCTAAACGGACCTTCATTTTTTGTTTTTGGAAGAACACATGAGCCTTTGTGACTTTAGTGCCTAGATGTAATCCTTCACTCTCTTGTTATTCTACAAGATTTACTAATTAATTGTAATCAATTTAATAAATAAAACTTTTTTATCTCCAAAAGTATTTCTGATTAGTCTCACCGCATGACAAGTAATAGCGAAAATTTTATGGTTTTCAAAACAAAAGAACGTTTCATTCATTTGCATGAGATTGCATCCCAAGTACTGAAACATCGAAAAATTCGATGCAGGCCCATCACACGTCACGCTGACAATGTTTACACCTATCTCAAAACATTTATTTAAACATGACATTAACAGACCAGCGTTTTGTTCGCCACTTAAACTTGTAGAGATTGTCTAAGCTGAAATGACGCGCCCCACCTTCGTATTTACGCACACAAGCAAATTTCAAATATGGACGCAATACACCTAAACATGCAATCGTAATTGGTCGTTCAGTTGCCGGTTAGACTTAGGGATGGTCGATCCGATCCGATACTTATGTGGATCGATACAATGGAACACGATCCACTCGATTTTTGTATCGATACAATTGCATTCGATCCGCTGGCGGATCGATACACATACACCGAGGATCGGATCGGAAAAATCGTATTACCTATCTAGTTATAAGTTGTAAACAACTTAGAGATAATTAGAAAATAAAAACAAAATTCTTATTCGTGATATTAACAACATGAACAGCACAGCACAATTTATTTGGCCTACGAACGACGAGGAATGGAATCATAGAACACATATACTCAAGAGAAGAAGTACAACTTCATACATTAAAAGTTAAGACTAGACGCCATCTGAAAACGGTCCACATAGCTAATATGGCGGGAATTTCAAACAGTTCAAACGACTTCGAGATTTCAACTTACTCTGGTCTGAATAAAAATAAGCAAATACTTACAAACTTGTTAGGTGAAATACCATACCTATGTATCAGTTCTGTAAGGTTTGCTATTTTTATTGCGACGTGCTAAATATAAGGTTAACTTGATGAACAATAAGTAAAACAATAAATAAGTTTTTGATACTTTTATTTTGTTTAAAGTAATACAACAAAAGGTGTGGATAAATTGACACTCTTTCTTAAAAATACGAATTCACACTGACGCGAGTTTCTTCAAGCAATCAGGGGGAGAAAAGTTAATTAAATCACAAGAAAACTTAAAACACAAACACACTTTAAAACTATCGCAAAACCGCAATCGCGAAAAAATATTTTCACATTGTGAAGTAGACGTTAATTTTTGACATTTCTTTTTATGTCTGTGTTGCTATATTCAAATAACATCGATTCGCTAATTCATTCGATTATGTAATACGGTCCCTTTAAATATTTGTTAAATTGTTTAAAAATTATGAAGAAGTCATGAAAAAGTTTTCGTATAATGTTATTTCTAATAAAAGCGAAGATTTCTTGAAGAAAAATATGAAGAAGTGTAAACTCAAAAAAATACTGCGATGTATTCGAACAATCGATTGAGTATTTTTTTTCATAGGCTACACTGGTATCATTCTTGCTCTTTTCCTCTTATTGTGTTCTGTCTTCTTCACTCTATCTCCAGTATGTAGTCTGCACCATCTCCATACATTGTCGATGCCCCCTGAATGGAATCATCTTACAACTGTAAACATTTTTCTGTGGCGGTAGATTTCGTTTGACAATTTGTTGTCACGTTATAAGATACTTCAATGTACCCTTTATTTAGGCATAACATTAACATTGTTTCGTTTGAGGAGAGAAGAGATTAATATTTTATACGTTTTGTTCGCTCGGAGATACAACTGCTTTATTTTGCTTTGAGTTATGGCTCCACCACAAAAATCTAATGTGTGGTCGTTTTTTATAAAAACGGACAGTGGTGGAAAATGCAAGCTGTGCCACGTTGACGTGAAAACTAAAGGAAATACAACAAATTTGGCAAAGCACATTAAAAGACATCATAAAAATACGGAAAATATTGTAAGTACCTACTTTGTATTCATAGACAAATATTTGAAATGATTTAATATTTTTATGATATATTGCAAACAAAGATTAGATAGTTCAGTGTTTAATATTTTTTACATAGTACATTTATCATGAGCGTCCGTGGTCTAGGGGTTAACCCACTTGCCTCTTACGCAGGAGACCCGGGTTCGATTCCCGCCTCGGGCTATCATGGCCGATGATGATAATGACGATGACATTTAGTATTGTATATCCTTTTTACATAACTTACAAAACTTAACAAATTCGATACATTACAAAGGAGCATACCTAATTACATTACGTAAAAATTATGTACATTAAAATAAAATACATTAGCTTTTATTAAGTTCCATCAGTCCCGGTGTTTGTCTATAATTTTGTAAATCTTGTAAGTTAATAGAAAATATGTTTTTAGGTACAACGTATGGAACAAAGCAATCAAGAACAAGATATCAGCTTGGAAAAAGGAGTGATTGCTACGCAAGGATCTACTGACACTGAACCAGAGCCATCAACATCATTTGCACACTCGACTCCGAAACGTTCATCATCTGTTCTTAGTATGACAAAGGTGAAGCAACCTCAGATTGACGACGTTATTTCGAGTATACAATCATTTAAAACAGGAGGTCCTAATGAAGGTAAGATCACCAATGCACTGTTATATTTCATTGCTGTTGACAACTTGCCACTGAATAGTACCGACAAAAAGGGACTTCAATACTTGATGAAAACTATTTGTCCACGTTATTCGATGCCTGGAAGAAAAACTATAACTAAGTTAATGGATGATAAATATGTTTGCATTTCTAATATAATAAAAAATAAATTAAAAGAAACAAAGAGTGTATGCTTGACCACGGACGTATGGACCGACACAATGAATACGAGGAGTTACTTGGGTTTAACTTGTCATTATCTCGAAAACGATGAGTTAATTTCAATTATGATTGGCGTAAAGGAGTTGAAAGACCGGCATACTTCGGACTATTTGTCAGATAATATAAAAAATGTATGTTTGGAGTGGAATATTGAAGAAGACAAAATAATAGCCATCGTTAGTGACAATGGTGCTAACATTGTTAAAGCTGTACATGATTTTGTTGGAAGAAAAAAACATTTGCCTTGTTTCGCACACACCCTCAATTTAGTTGTTGAAAAAGCTATTAAGGAAACTGCTGGGTTTGAGGCCCTGATAACAAAGGTAAAGAGTATTGTCATGTATTTTAAGCAGAGTGTGCATGCTAGCGATGAATTGAGAAAGCTTCAAAAAGACAACGACTCTGGCCTTCTAAAATTAATTCAAGAAGTGAGCACACGCTGGAACTCAACTTTTTATATGCTTGAAAGATTTATTCATCTAAGTGATCTGGTCAGCACTATTTTATTACAGAACCCAAAAGCCCCACCGATGCTTACTGGTGTCGAAATGGCAATCGTAAAAGATATTGTAAATATTTTACGTCCTGTCGAAAATGTCACCAAGGAAATATCAGGACAAAATTATGCAACGTGTAGTATTATTATTCCGATAATTTACTACATGACGAAAGCAATAGAATCTACGAATACTAATGAGACAAGTGAGTTAGGTGCGGAATTTCACACCAAAATATTAATGGAAGTAAGAAAGCGGTTTCAATATACTGAGAAGGTTCATATATTAGCAGTGAGTACTATTTTAGACCCTAGATTTAAAAAACTATGTTTTACTGATATGCAGTCATGTGCCAAAACTATGAATGATATTTCTGACATGCTAAAATCAGAACTCGAAGGTAGTTCTCCTACAACAGCACCTGAAGTCAATGTGGTTGAAAATAAAAATGACATTTGGGAATTTCATAGTCAAATGGTGGCGCAATTTGGTGCGACGAGCAGACCACAAGAAGGCTTACACGCATTTTTAAAGCAGTACTTGTCTGAACCTTTGTTGGACCGGAAGTCTAATCCAATAACATATTGGTTAGCGAGAAAAGTAGTTTGGGGGACATTGAGTGATATAGCTTTACGCTATTTATCAGTAGTTGGTACATCTGTGCCCTCCGAACGTCTTTTCTCTTTGGCCAATCATACTTTAAATGAAAGCCGTAATCGCCTGGATCCAGAGCGGTTATCGAAGTTATTATTTTTGCGTTCTTTAGCATTTAATGACTGGCAAATTTAAAAAAAATATTGTCTTTTTCTATTATTTCTTTTTATATTAAATTTTGGCTTCATAAATTAAGATTCTTTTATTTTCAAAAAAATTTCATTCGATACTGGATCGATCCAAAAAATCGTATCAAGACAATCGGATCGATACTTGGATCGATACAGTTCGTTACGATCCATTACGATCCGGAATATCGATACAAGGCACCCGGATCGAACATCCCTAACTTAGACTCAAACGTAGGAGCACGCATCGTTTGATCTCAAAAGTACCGTCAGCATGTCGACAAAAAAACATCTTCGGAGCCAGGTAAATAAAATATTTCTTAAAAAATCTTATTTGATTTTTAACATGTAAAGTTACGTTAGACTTTTTTATTTATTTTACCAAATTATACAAGACTGAATTTTTTTTTTTATATACTGAATTGAAAAATAAATGCAATTGATTTTTTTACAGGCAAAAGAAATTATTGCAAAAGTATACCACCGAATGAAATATGAAGCGGAAAATGGAGTGGAAAAACTTACTGATGCTAGGTGGCGAACTGCCCAAGCCAAGGTGTTAGTGAATCCACAATTACGCGAATTTTAAAAGAAGAAAAACAAGCTGGGACATCAAAGGACGTATCGCAGAAAATTTTTAAATCTCCCTCAAAACCAAAAAGGGCGCGTCCTAAGTCAAAGCTGGAAGATTTTGATATGGGTGTGCTTCGAAGAACAATAGCTTCATTCCATACAGAATTTAATGAAGTACCAACATTAAGAAAGCTTAAACAGATATTGAGAGAAAGAATTGGCTTTACTGGTTGTATAGAAACACTGCGCACTATTTTGAAGGAATCAGGCTACGAGTGGTCCAAAACAGATGACAACCGTAAAGCTCTAGTCGAAAAGCATGACATACAAATGCTGCGGTTCCAATATCTGAGGCGATAAAAAAAATACCGTGATGATAGCCGATATATCGTTTTCACAGATGAAAGTTACGTCCACACAACACATATTCAAAACATGTGCTGGAAACTAGCAAAAGGAGTATCACCAGTACAAAAAAAGATATCTAAAGGTATGCGGGTCATTATTGTCCACGCTGGTGGGTGTGAAGGATTTGTCCCAAATGCTAGCTTAGTGTATAAAGCAAACTCAACAAGTGGCGATTATCACGACAACATGAATCTTAATAATTATAAAAAGTGGCTTAGCACACAATTGCTGCCCAATCTCCCAGAAAATTCTGTCATCGTTGTGGATAACGCTTCTTACCACAATTCTTTACTAGAAAAGGCGCCTAACTCGAACTCAAGCAAGAATGAAATGCAAACATGGCTTGCCGAAAAAAATATTCCGTTTGATGAAACGATGAAAAAAATACAGCTTTTTTAATTTTGAAAAACAAAGATAAATTCAAAAGATTTGTTATCGATGAACTAATTGAATCGAAAGGGTTTGAAATTCTACGATTACCCCCTTACCATCCGGAACTTAATCCAATTGAAAAAATATGGGGGATATTAAAAAACTACGTGGCTAGTAAAAACGTTGCACAAAATTTAACATCCATTATGACACTAATAAATGAACGACTTGAAATGATCGATCGTACAATGTGGGCAAACACATGTCGGCATGTTGAAGACACAGAAAAACAATATTCGCAATATTTTGACATGGATAATGAATTTATTATCAATGTTAATGACTCTGATTCAGACGAAAGCGACTCTGCTGAGATGAGTGAATAGTGAATAGTGACTTTTAGAACCATAAACATATATTTTAACTTCTATCATAACTGTAATTATATATTCACAAATTATTATTTTATTTTAATATGCCTATACTGAAACCCATAGTTCAATTAATAATTATGATCTAATTACCATGAATTCAAAACCTATGAAAATAAAGCATTACATTAAAATACGTAAACAAATTATTTCGCTTAAGTGTTAGAATTTCTATGTAGACCGTACTTGCTAAGAACCGGTGTTCTCGGATTTGTTGCCCAACTAGTTTAGTTGATCTTAAACGTGCGAGAGGAGAGGACGTCTTGTTTCAAACAATGTGACGGCGCTGCTCCATAGAGCGAGCGTGGTCGGATTTATCACCCGACTAATCGACCGTCTTGTACACGTGCAGATCGTAGTTTACTGATCAATCGACGCTCCCACACAGATGAAGTGTCGTCATTAATATTTGCACTCACACATCTAAATAAACTAATTAAGTAGTGGGGCACGTCATTTCAGCTTGGACAATCTATAATTAAAAAATATGCTACAAGAAGTTTCCACTTTCCATTTACGCAGTTTACTAAAAATACCAAACTTTGGCTTGCCACTTCAACACTGTCACTGTCGACTTCAGACCCGTTGTTAACTCTACTGTGATATTGTTTTGTCTGTGGGTCCCAAACAAGGGACTTTCTAATAGACATTTCATCCATCACAAGAGCACAGATGACAGGCTCTTCACTTGACTTTACTTTAGCTTCAAGAGTACAAAAGCATTTACATTTTGGTACCATTTACTGATGGTACGTGGATGTAGAAGACAGGACTCGTAAGTTCTTCGTATAAAGTCTTTGGCAATTAAAAATGCAAGGTAAGGGCAAACTTTCTGATTTCTTCAGAGTATTGTTTTGGCAAAGGCAACCCTTGAAGTTTTAAAATCTGCCTCTGTATTTATTAAATTCTTCTCCTTTAGTTCTAATATGATGTTTATGAAGTTGTTAAGTTTCAACTTTTGTTGAAGGACCACTTCATTTCGTTTAATCTTCTTTTTCTGATTCTCCACTTTGTCTTCTAGTATTTTTAATTCTTCATGTGCTGCCTGGAACGTTAAAGAGGTTTTGATTATTGATAAACGCTGTTGATTATACACATGAATCACAGCATTAATGAACACACTAATAAAACCAAAGAAATAATAAAAACTTGGAATAGAAGTTTCCTTTTGTTGTTTAAAATTTTACTTTACTAACCAAAATTATTTCATGTAGTATCTTTATTCAAGGACTGTCCTTACCAATTTAAGATCCATTGCATTTTGTGAATGTGAATAATTTGAGCATGATAGTTGAGCAACAGTGTTTGCTCTGTCAATTAATGCAGATTGGGATGACTGGTCTGCCTGCAAGAAAAAAATATATGACTATTGGCTTGTTTCAATAATAGGTGGTATAAATGTAAAAATATGCAATGTCTAGTGAATTTTAAACATGTATTTCTTTTAATACATGAAAACAAGCTCACATTGAAAGTTCATTATAGAAAACAAACAATCCACCTTTGATCGAGTTACAAACATAGTGTCTGATACTGAGGATTAGTGTAGTTTTATAATAGTTGTATTTATTCTGTTGTGTGTAACGAAAATAAATAAATAAATGTGCCACCATACTTCTACCAACTACCAACTGCTAAACCTCTTCTATCCTTTTTAATGTCAGCATCCTCAGATAAAGCTGCAATTCACAACATGACTTAGATATTTAAAACTAGTGACACGCTTCAATTCATTTTCATACAAAATGACATGTTAAGAAAGAGAGTATAGATCATAACGTAAAAAGAGAATAAAAGGATTGATAAATTGCTTACTGTCATATATGGGTTAGATGTAGGTAGTATTAGATGTTTGTTACATTTTCCATAATTTTATAATAATGAGAATTATGTGGGTAGGTGCAAGTATGTTGTCAGAACTTCTCTCTCTTAGTCAGGCTACCTAGCTAATACAGTGATTATTAAATATTATCGTTTTTCATTGTTTACCAACCATAACATTGGCGACGAGGTAAAAGTGATCAAAATGGACGGAAAATGTGTAAAATTTTGTGAATTTAATATTGAAGTGGACAATTGGGATAATTATATTGAAAGACTAAAATTTTGCTTCGAAGCAAATGGCGTCATTCTCGATAATTCTAAACGACCAAACTTTTTCACGGTGTACGGTGCGCGAGTGTATGAGACATTATTAGCATTAATTACGCCTAAAAGGGCTAGTGAAGTGACCTTTACCGAAATCAAAATCATTTTAACTAAACATTACAGTCCTAAACCTAATGAGATTTCAATGTCTTACAAATTTTACAAGTGCGATCAAAGACACGGCGAATCGGCTTCGGACTATATTACTAAGTTACGTAAAATAAGTGCGGGATGTAAATTCATAGACTTAGAGCGAATGTTAAGGGATAGATTAGTGTGTGGCATAAGCAATCAGAGACTACAATATGAACTTTCAAAATGGGATAATCTAAGTTACCAAGATGTAGTGGATGCGTTATTATCTGCTGAAAGTGCGGGAAGAGACGTGTGCATGATACAAGACGCGGGCGCAGGCGGCACGCACGTCGCCGCCCCCGCTACAGCGGCACCGTCTTCATCCGGCATCGAACCCATGGATATCAATGCAGTGCAAGTAACAGGAAAAAGTCGCTTTTGTTATCGATGTAGTGATAAACATCCGGGACAGTGTAAATTTATAAATGATGTATGCCAGTTTTGGAAGAAAAAAGGTCATATAGAAAAAAATATGCATAAATAAGAAGAAAAACTTGAAATCTGTTATTAATTTTACTGAAGACGCGGATGATTTATTAAATGGTATTTACTGTATTCAGAATGCAACACGCACCCCGCCGTATGTAATAGAAGTGAAGCTCGCTGGAATGAACGTGCGCATGCAGGCGGACACGAGGGCCAGTTTCTCCATCATAAACTGATGGTTTAGGTACATACCCCGGTCGGCCTGTGAAGATTCATTTAAAAGAAGGGGCCAGAAATTCGATTATGTGGTGACTATCACAGCACGGTGAATGGAGCGACCGAGTCGGATACTTATCCGATGCCAACAACGAATGAAGTTTTTGCTTGTATCGCGGGAGGAAAATTCTTCTCCACTTTAGATTTGGACCGCACCTATACACAAATAGTCGTGGATGACGACTCTGCGCGCCTGTTAACATTAAATACCTGCAAAGGCCTATGCACGGTACATCGACTAGCATTCGGAGTGAAAGCCAGTCCAGGTATTTTTCAACGATTTTGTTAATACACCGGCACCTAACAATAAAAGAGAACTACAAGCCTTTCTGGGTTTGTATAATTTCTATGAAAGATTCATACATCATTAAGCAACTGTATTAGAGCCCCTTCACCGTCTCTTAGATACAACACAAAACTGGAATTGGACAGAACGGGAGCAGACATCTTTTGAAACAGCTAAACGGCTACTCACCTGTGATCACACCCTGGTACACTATGATCTTCACAAAAAATTGACTTTAACATGCGATAGCTCAGAGTACGGGGTTGGAGCAGTGCTCTCACATGAAATGAAAGATGGACAGGAACGCCCCATGGCAATGGCTTCAAGAACATTACAACCTCATGAACGGCGCTACTCCCAACTTGACAAAGAAGCTGCAGCAATCATGTTTGGGATTACTAAGTTTCATAATTACCTAGTAGGGCGTTAGTTTGATTTTGTGACTGATCACAAGCCTCTTCTAGGAATATTTAATCCTAAAAAACCACTGCCAAATATCTTGTCCCCAAGGCTTATGAGGATTGCTATAGCTTTGACATCCCACAACTATGACATATATTATAAACCTGGAAAACAAATTGGTAGCGCTGACAGCTTAAGCAGATGGCCAAAACCATATACAAATATTCAAGAAGAACAATTAAATGAAGTACTGTTAATGTCAGAAAAACCTGAAGACTTTCCATTCTCTGCTGAACAAATAGCCTCAGAAAGAACTTGCAACGTGGATGGCCGGCTCCAGAACATGATGGGAAATTTCACCCCTACTGGTTACACCGGTCAGACTTATCATTACAAAATGACTGTATATTACTTGGCTGTCGTGTAGTAGTAACAACTAAGCTCCGACAAGATATTTTAAATATGCTTCATAAAACACATCCCGGAATGGTTTACATGAAGGCATTGGCCAGATGTTATGTTTGGTGGCCAGGTTTAAACGAAGACATAGAAGCGTTAGTGGCAAACTGTAACATCTAAGGTAAAAGCTCCGTTTTCCGACCGACTCCCCCTATCCGACCATATTAGTTTTATTTGATTAAAAATTAAAAACTTCGCGCGAAAAATATAAAATGGAACGCATTCAATTCAATCACTCATCACACGCCACCTGTCCAATCATGTCTGTTAAAAATTAATGGAAAATCTGTCTTTTAACAAAAGCCGCGCAAGGGTGCATTTTGCTTAAAATTATTTATGAAAAAAACATAAGTCAGTGAAAACATAAGTCTGTAATTTTTCGGAGAATTCTGCGGAAAACGAGTTTTTTATTTATTTCATTGGCAGCTTTGGTTTACAATTACTTCAAATATATAACAGGTAAGTGAAAATTGCATGTTTTTAAAGATTTATCAAACAAATAATAATGGACGGAATATGGAGCCGTAGGAAATAATAATAATCCGGATTCCGACCACTTGGTCGCAATGAGGATTTTTACACTTAGTGGATAAATTGCTTTTTCTTTTATATATTTTTATTTTTAAGTATATTCAGTTATTTGTTTAAAACACTTTCATTACAAAATATCAGGTATATTTTGTAATGAAAGTGTTTTGCGACCTTTAACTTGAGGAAAACGTGCTATCACGTCCCCGCCCAAGGGGGAGCGACGGGGTATATGGGAATGATCCGGCAGAAGGCCAGACCTACCCACTAAAAACCTCAAGGTGTACCTCATCTGCCATAGATGGAGCCCACGGTACCGCCATTGGCATTACCCGCGAGCCCCGGCAGATTGCGCTCAGCCTTAGCCGAGCGCCCCCAACGTGGGAAATGGTCCAATACACGAGACCATTTCCCCACACATAGCCCTAATAGCCGCAGCAGGCAGGGCCTGATTAACCCTTAGGCTAATTAGGCTGCAGCCTAGGGCGCGAGGATCGGGGGGGGCGCCCGGAAATCGTGTGTTCGCATGCACTAATCTAGCATCATTGCATCTACCCTACATATTTCAACTAGACCGAGACAAAACACTAAAACTAAATGCGCTTAAGAGTCCCTGATTTTAACAACAAATTTTGAAATTTTAAAAAGCGCGCATTTAGCATACACTGACTTGTTACTCGAATCGGTCGGTGGACGAGTGAGTGGGTGAGCTGGCAACAGAGTGCCTAGAGCGAGTTTTGTTTAATCCGCCTCGCAAAAAAGGGCGTAAATTTTAACTTCATTTTGTATGGGAAATTCGGAATTTAGACAGTGCAACCTAGTTCTCGGGTTTGCCGCTAGATGACTCTGTATCGATTGTATCGTATTCTATTCTTTATCGTCTAATGGCCGGTTTCACAAACACAAAAACTGTTAGTTTTCCGTCGTTTTCCCTACTGACAGTAGAATTTTTGTACTAAAAATTCTGACATCCGTAGGGAAAACGACGGAAAACGAACAGTTTTTGTGTTTGTGAAACCGGCCATAAGTTGCACTGTTTAAATTCCCATACCAAATAATCTTCACGTATACGCGCGTTTTTGTGAGGCGAATTAAACACATCTCGCTTGCACTAGGCACTCAGCGCAGCTTGCCGCGCGCAATTGAAACACATCAACGATGTGCGGGGCGGGGACTCCCCGGTGTGGTTAATAGTTAGTATACTTTGCCGCGCTTCATTCATTTGTCTTTTCTCTTTCGAAATCGTCGTTCGTCCGTTATATCACGCGCTCGCGTATATTCGTTTTTGGTGATTGATATTTATTGTCCTTTCCTTAGTGTTTCCGTGTTTTTTTAAAACTATGAGTGGTAATGAGAGTAGTTCGATAGTAAAAAAGCCAAGTGGAGCAGAATACAGAAAAAAGGCAAAAGAAAAGGAAAAGAAAATAGAAAACATTTTAAAACATACACGTAAACTAGAAACATTTTTTACGAACTCTGCTGAAAGGAACGAAACGGTGACGAATGCTGCACTATCGCCAGCGATTTCATGCCCTGGTCCCTAGACCGCGGACTGTTACGTTTCTCCGTCCAACACTAGCCTTATAGTAGCGACGACGCCGACGATCTACAATGAAGACGAAATTCTAATAGAAGAAAAGTCGTCTATTCCGTCAAGTGACCCTGCACTGTGGCACTGCACTGTAAATGATGAATTTCGGGATTATATTGTTAAAAATGGACTGCAACAAAACGAAGAATTAGATTTTTCCAGATCAGAAAGGCAGTATAAAAATCAAAAAAGATTTTTATCTAAAAATATGTTTGAGAAAAAGCATGTTAATGGCGAAATTGTGAAGAGAAGCTGGTTAGTATACTCAGAATCCACAGGTCACGTATTTTGTGGTCCTTGCAAATTATATGGAGGAACATCCGTATTTGCCAAAAGGGGATTTAATGACTGGAAAAATTCTAAGTTAATAACTGAGCATGACAATTCTCCGGATCATTGTAAATGTTTGGGACAATATGTATGTAGAGGTAAACTTTTGCAACGACTGGATACTCAAATAGTCAAACAATATGATGAAGAAATAACTTATTGGCGAAATGTTTTACTACGGGTAATAGAAACCATTAAGTTTTTAGCTTCTTGTGGGCTTCCGTTTCACGGTCAAAATGAAATTATTGGATCTGCACTAAACGGAAATTTTCTTGGCTGTATTGAGCTTATATCTAAATTTGATCCTTTCATGGCTGAACATTTGGTGAGATTTGGACAAAAAGGCAGAGGTTCTCCATCGTACTTGTCATCCTCTATAATCGATGAATTTAGTTTACTTCTCGCTGACGAAGTTCGACTTTCGATTATAGGAGAAATAAAAACAGCAAAACATTATTCGATTAGCATTGATTCTACTCCAGATATTTCACACACCGATCAGTTGACATTTATAATTCGTTATATTTTGCCTGACGGAGAACCTGTCGAACGTTTTGTCACATTTTTACCCAATTGCGGTCATAAAGGTGGAGACATGGAGAAGGCTGTTCTTGCGACAATTGATAAAACTTTGGAACTTGATATTAAAGACTGTCGTGGCCAAAGTTATGATAATGCTAGCAATATGTCTGGTCAATACAAAGGTCTTCAGTCAAGAATTAAAGCTGTAAATCCATTGGCTACTTTTGTTCCTTGTGCATCCCATTCTCTACAACTCGTAGGATCTGCTGGCGCGGAAAGTAGTGACGAGTCAGCTGCTTTTTTTACACTGGAACAACAGCTATAAAAAAAAAAATCTGGATCTACAAGCCGATGGCAAATTTTGTTATCCAAATTGGACGAAAAATCGACGGTACTAAAAAATCTATCGAAAACTCGATGGAGTGCGCGAGCAGATGCAAGCAAAGCCTTATACAGTTCATACAAACAAGTTCTGGAAGCATTAAACTCTATTTGCGAAGATGAAAATCAAAGTAAAGAGACCAAAATAGAAGCAAAAGGAATATTAGAAAAAAATAAAACTCTAGAAATTACAATAATGTTGTGCTTTTGGAACTCTGTGCTCGTAAAGTTTCAAATCGTTAGTGCACAGCTACAAGCAAGTTCTGTTGATTTATCTAACGTTGTTACTCTTTATGAGACATTACATGCTTATCTTGATACGTTGCGTGACGAAAAAGAGTTCGAAAATTTTGAATCGGAGGCAATCAAGAGATGCGAAGTGACCACATTCAAAAAAGATGTAAGAAGAAGAAAGAAACCAAAATTTCATTTTGATGAAGTTAAAACGGGGCACATTGAGTTAGAAGGGAGACGATCTTTCATCGTTGATAATTATTATGCAGCTATTGATTGTCTTAAAGTGCACTTAAAAAACCGGCAAATTATTTATAATACAGTAAACACAAAGTTTGGTTTCTTATGGAAACTGCATGAACTAGACGACAGTGAATTTATTAGAAGCAAAGCAAAGGAGTTAAAACAACTATATGCCACTGATTTAGAAGAAACCTTTGCAGAAGAATGCGTCCATTTGGCGCAGTTTTTAAAATCTGACACCGAGGCCGAGCATTCTAATTCTGCCAGAACCCCAAAGGGTTTGTTGCAGTTAATAAAAAGTTTTAATATTTCATGCATGTTCCCGAATGTGGAGATAATATTAAGAATTTTTTTGACAATGAGTGTTACAAACTGCAGCGGCGAAAGGTCTTTTTCAGCACTTAAAAGAGTAAAAAATTACTTGCGCTCCACACTCCGCCAGCAAAAACTTGCAGCGCTGTCGCTAATGTACATAGAAAGTGATTTTTTAAAAACTATTAAATTTGAAAAAATTGTGGAAAGATTTGCAAACGCTAAAGCATGAAAAAGGACTTTTGTATAATCTTATTATAATTACTCAATTTCTATAATTTTCAAATAAATCATTAATCAGTTGCAAAAACGTTTCACTTGTGAGATACCTCTCCTCTTTTTTTAACAATAACAGAAGTGTAAATATTTAAAAAATACTCAAGTCGAAGCAACTTCACACACTAGATGATCACGCTCATGGTCAATGGCAATGGCAACTAAGTTGTCTATAGAAACTAAGCCAATACAAGTCATGCGGCCAAACACGACATGGATTTGGTTTTCTACTTGGTAGCCTGCAGTCACTTGTCATGATTTTGGTCTTATAATGCGTGAAGTACTTTGCCTTTATGTACGATCAGCTTAAAAAATATTTACCACCCTAAGGTTGAATGTCGTGCAGATTAAAAGACGTTAGTTTCGCTTGCAGATCGATCTGAAAAAGTTTATGTGTAGTATGAACCATGTTAAAATTTTCACACTACTACTCCACTCAATTACTACTAAACTTTTTATGCCGTCCTTAACACACCTTGCGGGGGCGCGTCCTCATAATTAGCCTAGGGCGGTCAGAACTCTTGATCAGTCGCTGGCAGCAGGTCCCCTCACCCGCTACGGCTGGCTATCGGGAGGAAGAAGGTGAGCGTTTCTCCTTCTCCGTCCCCCCTCCGCCTACGGCGGATCGGCGCCGAAGAGGCGTCATCCTCCCGGCACCGCTCCGCCGCCTCCTTCTGCGACATTACGTCCTCGGCTGGCTTTAACCATGCTAGGGAGCGAGAGGTCCTCTCCGACGACAGACGTCAACTCGTGCCGCAGTCGACCCCACGCCGGACACACCACTAAGATGTGCTCCGCCGTGTCGTCGGCCGCCCTACAATGGTGACACTCTGTCTTGACCGAAACAACCATGTCCGGTCAATACCTGCACAAGGCGGAAGATCAGAGTCCCCCACCTTCGCTGCACCCAACCTTTATGCGACCTGTATTAACTTGAATTAATTATTTGCTATGTATTTTTAAACTTTTTGAATGTTCGTATCTTTTCCGTTTTTTTTTACCAAGGTCACTGTGGTTGTGATAACTTTTGTTATAAGCATATCACGCACAATAGCAAATTTACAATATTTTAAGGAGTCTGAAAAGTGTATTTTTCGTAATAGCATAATAAAATGTGTATCGATTTTAATATTTAAGGCTCAATAACATAAAAATATGAATGGTCAGAAACAGGAGTCCATATGTTCGTGGTGTTCCGTTTTCCGTCCAGCTTGGGTGCTTTTGGTACCTATGGTTTGGTTGCATGATTGCATTTGCTAGTTTCAGGTTAATCATCATGAGTGAAAAAAAGAGGTTAAAGTATTCGTAGGAGAAAATGGAAAAAGCCTTAAAAGACATACGGGAAAAGAAAATAAGTATTAATCAGGCTGCTAAATTATATAAAGTGCCAAAAAACAACGATAATGGACACATTAAAAGAAAAATATATAAATCCAAGAAACATTGTGCACAATCGCTTAATTATTCGTTAAGTATTCCATTGACACAACTGCACAAGCACAGTATTAATGAAATTTTAGTGGCGAAATTGCCTCACGCGTGCTGTACGCTCTAAGATATGGGTGGTCGGAATCTAGCTACTCAGTGGTCGGATACAAGGGCGACTATTGTCGGGCGGTCGGAAAACGGTGCTGTTATTTTTTATCTAAGCCTTGCAGTTTAATTCAGAATAAATGAATAACAGAGACATTATAAAAATTAAATATGTACTTTTATTTAAATTAATTTTTTTGTACATCCAGAAAGGATTATTTCATTATTCTCGATGGAATATTTTTTTATCTTAAACGTATTATATTTAGCCAGATCTATCAGTGGTCGGAATTCGGTGCCATTGCGTTACTTAGAAAATCGTCACATGCCACCCAAGACTAGCCATCAATGGATAACCCCATCAAGGCCATGGTCTAGAATTCATATAGACTTTGCTGGACAATTTCAAAATAAATATTTTTTAATTATCGTTGATGCATTTTCCCGATGGCCAGAGTTGTTTGTGGTAACTAATAACTTATCATCAACAGTTATTAAATTATTGAGAAGAACCTTTGCTACACATGGGCTATGTGAAACTTAAGTATCAGACAATGGCACTTCCTTTGTGTCTAATGAAATGAAAAAAAATTTAGAGTCTAATAACATCAGACACATTACTACGGCTCCTTACCATCCAGCTACAAACGGGTTAGCAAAAAGAATGGTACAAACAATCAAAGATAAGCTGCGGAAGCTGAAAGATGAAAATTGGGATATTAAAATTCTTAATTTACTACTTGGTCTCCGTGTAACACCAAGCACATCCACTGACAAAAGCCCTGCTGAATTGTTAATGAACAGAAGACTCTGCACTGTGTTTGATACTATAGATCCAGAAAACATTCGAAACAAGCAAACTGAGAAAGAAATTACAAATAATAATGAAATTAAGTCAAGACAGACAAGTATCGGACAGAAAATATTGTACAGAAATTATGCTAATAAAGGACCAAAATGGTTACACGGAATAGTATTAGATAAAGTTGGGCCATCAAATTATAAAGTAGAGAGAGACCAGTGAAGGTTTAATAGTAAACAGACACATTGATCAATTGATAAAGAAGCAAGAAGGAAAATCTGATTTTGAGAAAGGGGAAGAAATGTCAATACCGGAGCAAAGATCTACAGATGAACTAAGGAATGATATTGATCAATCAAGTCAAGAGTCTGAAGAAATTATTGAAATACCTAATACAGAGAAGTGGTCTGAAATGTTAGGAATTCCATCTGGTGTGGAAGCTTGCCTTCAGGCTGGAGGCAAAATTAAAAATAAATTGTATACTCATGTAACTACACCATATGAGAGGCCTAGTACTTTTCATGATAATCATTATTTACTTTTAATAATTATAATTGTTATATTCATAATTACTTTTATATGTAGCAATCATGATTTTCTTATCAGTTAGCCAATACTTGGGGGGAAGGTATGTCGTATATGGGTTAGATATAGGTAGTATTAGATGTTTGTTACATTTTCCATTATTTTATAATAATGTGAATTATGTGGGCAGGTGCAAGTATGTTGTCAGAACTTCTCTCTCTTAGTCAGGCTACCTAGCTAATACAGTGATTATTAAATATTATCGTTTTTCATTGTTTACCAACCATAACACTTACCTATGCAAATACTGTTGGGAAAGCATCATCTCTTAATCTAACTATATTAAGAGTTTTATTGAATGCACTCTCTTCAAAGTGCAATGAGCACGCATGGATGTCTTTAGTTCCAGGTCGGATATTTTCTAAGCCAATCTTTTCTAACCATGCCCTTCGCAGCGATTCATTTCGTGGTTAACTATACAAAAATAAAATGATGAGCTTAGTACATTATTTATCGATAAGGTTCTATTTTGAAAATAGTGCATCACTAGCACCGGTTTCTATGTCTTTGATTTGAATGAAATAATGAGAATATTGCAGGTTTCTCCAGCTCACAACTAAGATGACTTAATGAAATAGTAACAGTTGTACACTTTATCAAATACACTTTAAGATAGGCAACAAATTAATGAAATTTTAACCACTTACCGATGAAAGGTTAAAGTTAAGGTTAGATTCGCCCTGTTTTTGCTTTGGCATAGGCCACAACCTGCCACAGAACACTTGATGGTATCTTTAATGCATAAATAAATTTGAAGTTTATCACAGTTTTGCACAGTAATTCAATTCAATTCAATTCTTGACAATTTGGCAACCAGCCGTCGATATTGCACAGTAATTGAGTCGAAAACACTGGAAAACTTAAAAATCTCACAATGACAACTTCTCACATGTAAACAAAACCGGGGAACACCATAGAACACATATACGGGAACATCACTGACCTCTATATTTACCACTGGACTGGTGGCTGTCAAAGTGCTTTTGTGCCCGTTTGATATTCGCCATTTTGGCGCTGTCGGACGTAGCGAGTGTCCGTGGTACTAAAACTAGTCGCTTACAATATACACATGTCCTCATTCTTGATAACTTTTATATAATGCTTATAACAATAACAACATAAAATTCGAATTTATATTAAAAAAATATAAAATCACTTAACAATAAGCAAGCACTTCTCTGGCGGCCACTTGCAATATACGTCAAAATTAGTTCTGCGGACACTCGCTACTCGCTAGTGGCGCTTCAAATAGGCACAAAAAAATAGCTGTCAAACTTAAGGAACAGCCAGTCCAGTGGTAAATATAGAGGTCAGTGGGGAACATGGAATCGAATTAAAAGACCTATTTGATATAGGACGACAAAATAGTTATGTCTCTTTCTCGCACGAATATTCTTGCGTATGAAAATCTGTGTTTTCGGATAAACACTCTGTTTGTCAGTACCGTCGTCAATATTTTCAATGTACTTTTGCTGCCGAATGCCGCCATTTTAGTATCCCGTGTTGTTTACTTGTGGAAGTGCCGTCGAGAGATTTTTGTTATTGATATCGATTACGATCACGGTCATGATGCGCGCTGTGTTATTTGGTCACCGGTTAGCCTGTATATGGATATATGAACCGAATGTTATGTCAATAATTAGTTGTTTAGTTCAGTCGTTATCAGTAAAATTTCAGCCTAGTACATTTGATAATTAATGAGATAATACGATTAAAGTCATTCGGAAGTGAATGACTATGTTAACTCGACCAAGTTAAGGTTGTTAGAAAACAGCGAAAACTTTTATTGGTTTAGAAAACTTATAGATAATTATCGACATTAAAAAAATATCGACACATCCATCCCTAATCCGCCATGTTTGTTACCCGATTTGTTTACGTAGGTATACAACAAAAGTACATGCTTAGGGCAGTTCCACGGGAACACAAACTAGGAAGTGATACCGGGGAATAAAATGGCGTCCATGAAAGCAAAAGTACATCGAAGCTTTTGAAGAGGGCGCTGATAAAAAGAGTGTAGAAAATTTTTCATAATAACGAATCACTGCTGTGAGAACGAGACAAATATCTTGTTACTATTCCCGTATCAAGTTGAGTAAATATGGCAGTTCCATATGATTCGTGATTGCCGACTTACGAAAATCTAAGACATTGACGTTGACAACTGTTGACAACCCTACCTACCAATAAAGTAGAATTGGTGATTGGTGGAAATATCAAAAACAAACTGAATATGAAATGAATTTTATTTTATTTGCCGGGTTTGACTTGTTCTTGAACTACGATTAGGTTTCATTAGTTGATAATGTGAAAAATTAAAACATATTATAGTCTCCACAATGCTTGATAAAGAAATCTGTGCTACTTGTTTAATAACTGACGTGAGAATGGTTAAAATCACTCATAAAATAAGGATCATGTACTTGGAAGTTACGGGCTTACAGGTATTTCACATTGAAATAACTTGTATGTTTTCCTCAACTTTGTTTTTCTGTAGTTTGTGGTCTATAAATTCAATGAATATTAATTTTATTCCAGGATAAAGAAAGTGATGTATTACCATGTTATGTCTGTTATTTATGTTATGTTCAAATTCAGAGATGTACCGAATTCAAGAATAAGTGCTTGACATCTCAAAGAATATTTAACAATCTATTATGTTCAACACAAGAAGAGGTAACAACAAATTTATGTATTTTGCTTGATATGCATTTGGAATATTTTTAGAAAATAAAGATAAATTATGCTTTTTTAATGTTGTTGCATTATATAAAGTGAGTCATATAATGAAACCTTTTTACTTTCAAGTCAAAACAGTTGATATATTTATAGATATATAATCTTTTTAGATCACAAAAACTGCAATACAGAAAATAAACAGAAAGGCTCTTGGACTAGAATCAACACTATCTGTCTATCACATGGATCAATTTAGCAATAGTAAAATAAGTTTTGCAACCAATTTAGCAGTACTAAAATCGGAGCCCGCCTTTGAAGGTGACATAATAAAACAGGACCCACTTTTATCTCTAGATCCAATTAAAAATGAGGAAAACAAAAATTATGTTTGTGTGTTCGAACATCCAGAAAATCCTTCTACGAAGAGTGAAAGAAATGAACTTAGCAATGTAGAGAAAACAAAAATATCAAACTGTGTTAAAAGGTTAAAATGTCAAACGGGTTATAATAAAAATAGAAAAAAGAGTACATTCAAAAGAAAAGAGAAGACAAAAGTAGTGGATGTTATGAATTTTGAATATAGACTAGAATCTTGTATTTATTTAAATAAGGAAAGTAACATAAATGAAGATGTTGAAAGTGTAATCAATGAAGAAACAATTGTAGCAGAGTCTTTAACAAGTGAAGATATGCCGTCTGGTCCTCGGGTGAATAATAAGAGTGTTGAGGTATGTTTAATGAGTGTTAATAAAATTAGCAAATAAATACCTATGTTTGAAACAAGGTTCTGTAAATAATAAAGATAGTTTAATGAAATATGTAAAGATATGATCACATATAACTGGGTCAACTGGGCCATTTATTTTGTATACAGAACCGGCTATAACAATATTTCTGCCACATTTATTAATTCATTTAAACTTTTGGTTATAATGGCAAACAGCTGAAGATACTCACATATATTAAACTGAATAAATTAATTTTACAAGGTATCTGGTATTTTTGAGAGTTTTTGTTAAATTGCCAACATATGGCATAGAATTAGACTTATACATACATACATACATAGCTTCACACCTGTATCCCTAATGGAGTAGGCAGAACAATAAAGCTATAAAAATCCATCTTATGTCACATTTGGAGGTATTATAATGATGGAGAGAGGCTATGAGAGTGACAGGTAGTTAGCCTATCGACCACAAAAACGCCAAAAAACCTGTGTCCCTTAAGAGACTTTTACAGTATGCCCAAGAAGAGAAGCAGCTGGTAGATTCTATGATTTTCTTTTGCTCCCAGTCC